>JAKTZS010000017.1:0-154248 GCA_030562575.1 Wickerhamiella parazyma
GAGAATACCCTTAAGCATCACTGTCGAGACCTCGCTCTCCCACTAGTCTTCGACCCTACAACCGCACTACTCCGTTACAAGAAAATTCGCGGTCTTAGCTCAGTTGGGAGAGCGCCAGACTGAAGTTATTCGGTCATTTATCTGGAGGTCGTGTGTTCAATCCACACAGACCGCAATTCTTTTTGTTTTTAATCCAAACTAGCGCCATTGGCACTGCTAGGGCGTGCTGGACCTGCTGGGAGCCCGAGATGCTGGCTCATCCACGTGTCTTGTGCTCACAGGTTACGATAAATAGAATAAATTACAGGATGTTTGCCAAAACGCTCTCGGAGCAGTACTGCCGTACGTACCATTGCGTGTCATAGCTCTCATCGTCGCTATCAATAGTCACGTCTGCTTGATCGAGATCTGGGGCAGAGCCTTTGTGTGATGCGCGTGTATCAAGCGCGATATCCTCCAATTCTTCCTGCGACGAGGACACTGGGTTTTTGTGTTTAGGGCCAGACGCCGGCTGCGAGGAACCAGCTAGGATTTCTTGCTGCTTGGTTAAACTCGAGGCAAGCTGAGAGCTGTGGGATTCGCCATCAGAAGAGTGGATAGAATCTGGCGATGCGGCACCGGCAAACAGATTTTGCGGGCTACAGTGGTCGAGCTTGCGCTTTTTCATGGGCTTTACGGGCGTGGTGAAGGGGCTGCTTGATGGAATGACTTGATTCACGAGCGGCATTTCGGGTGGCAAGGTGTGTGCAGTGGGTTTTTCGCGGACGCGTCGCGACTGAATTTGGGGCCAGTCAGCAAATTAGATGCGCATCACGTGATCTTGACTCCAACCACTTTGCCGTCGTCCTTGAGGGCGGATCCATGGCCTCGCTTCTGTAGCTCCTGGATGGCCATTGTGAGGACAGTTTCGTCGACGCCGAGTAGCTGGCGGATTGTTTCGCCCTCCTGGATCTCATAGAGGGTCAACACTGCGTTGTTGTGCCCGGTGTCGTCGGCCCAGCTCTTGAGCGTCGAGGCGATCTCAGCCGGCGTCTGCCACCAGACGATGAAATCTGACTTGAGCTTTTTGGAGGTCCACTCGCCTCTTGAATTCGACGCCATGTGGTCGAGCAATTCCCGAGCAACGTCCGGCTTGAGGGTGCGCTCGATCTCTGAGTTTGTAAAGAGCTTGTGAGAGGGCGAAAGCCGCCAGATGTTCTCGTTTTGGCAGTACTGGAGAATCAGGTCCTGCCATATGTCCTTTTGGGCGGCCCACGTTTGCTCATTACGCTGCTTGGTGAAGAGCGGCGGGTAGTTGTACATGTCCATTTTATCAAGTTGACAAATGGATCGCGAGCCGTTTGAGCGAGGATTGGAGGCGGTTCTGCAGCAGCCCCGGGACGAGATCGCCGACAAGGCGGCGCTTATTGGGCTGGTGAGGGAGGTGCAGCAGCTACAGCAGCAGTTGCGCGAGCTGGACGCCCAATATCTATCTACATATGCTAGCGAGGAGGCCACCGAGGGCGCCGACGAGTGGCCCACGCGGGTTGGCGATTTTGCACAGAGCATCATTGCGAGCCTCGGCGTGGATTTCGGCAGAGACGAGCAGCTCAAGCAGGTCATGCACGACCTTCTCCAAACAGCCGAGAGCTCACCACCGACCAATTAACCGCGGCGAACCAGCTGCGGATGTACTTTTCGCGGCCGTCGATGCCAAAGTCGTCAATGTAGGCGTGCTGCCAGAGGTTGAGGGCCAGTAGGCAGACGTTGAAATTTTTGGCGTTCTGGGCGACCAGAGCGTCGGTCTTTTCGAGCAGCTTGACGCTGTCCTCGTCGACGGCGGCGTTCAGGTCGATTGATTGCTGGCGGGCAAAGTGGTATGGCGTTCCTGCGTTGTTACTGGCCAGCACCTGCAGCTCCTTTGAAGGGGCCTCGACAAGGAATACCCAGCCGTTGCCGTGCACCGTGCTTGCGGCCGTCTCCATGGCCTTGCCGAGATTCTCAAGAGACCCAAACGAGCGCTCGATGCGGCGCATCAGGGCCGGGGAGGGGCTCGACGGCGTCGACGCGGGGGCCAGGGCCTCAAAAAAGAGATGGTTGTTATGAGCCTGCGACGCATAGTTGAAGACGTGCGCGGCGTCCCGCCTCCTCGCCGCATTAAGCAGAATATGGAAGGGGATGCGCACGGCGTCGTCTGTGTCGACGGTGGCCTTGGAGAGCTTGGCGAGCAGGTGTGCCTGGTGCTTGGACCACGCCGTGTCCATGGCCTTTTTTGAAAACAGGCTCGGGACCGTGTCAAAGGTCAGCCTGGGGACGGTGTGCAGCCTTCTGATGAACATGAAAAAGTTATGTAAAAGCGACCCTACACAACCCTACAGCTCTTTGGAGGTTATATCGAGCAATCACTACGTAGCTTAAATCAAACAACATTGACCGACTCCACTACAGGAATCTCGGGGGCGGCGCTGAGAGTGCTCACAGTGTCATTGGCACTGGCTGCTACCCTGTCGGGGTTTGCTGGCTTGGTGGGGTCATTGGGGTCTGGGACCGGCACCTTGACAGGGTTGGAAGGCTGGCTTCTGTCGGGGCCCTTGAAACGACCAGTGAGCTTGGAAACACGCGCACGCACTTTACTCTCAATGTAGATGAGGTAGTTGATGGGACCAACAACGAGCACAGGGAGAATGGGCATGACGACTTGCTGTGGGGGTTGCGCTGTTTATATGGTAAATATGCTGCCAATGTCGTGCAGTATCACATTTGCGCTGCTTTGCGCGCGCGCACGCCACTAGCCAGTAGTCATATGAAGATCGCCATCGATAGAGGAGGCACATTCACCGATGTGTACGCAGCCTACGACAACAAGGAAATCGTGTTCAAGCTGCTCTCTGTGGACCCCGCAAACTACCCCGACGCGCCCAGCGAGGGCATTCGGCGCGCCCTCGAGGTCATGCGCGGGCGGCTGATTCCGCGAGGCCAGCCATTGGACCTCAGTGGCGTTGAGAGTATCAGAATGGGAACAACTGTTGCCACAAATGCCCTGCTGGAGCGCAAGGGCGAGCGGGTGGCCGTGCTAGTGACCAAGGGATTTCGGGACATTTTGCAGATCGGGCAGCAGGCGCGGCCGGATATTTTTGACCTCCAAGTGCGCAAAATGGACCAATTGTACCAATTGATCGAGGAGGTCGACGAGCGAGTCACGATGGACCACTTTACAGAGTCGCCTCACGAGGCGGCCCCGTTCGAGCAAGGCCCGGACGTTGCGGTGGGTGTGACTGGCGAGACAATTAGGATCCTCAAAAGACTAGACGCTGCCCAAGTTAGGGACCAGATCCAGGCGATTTGGGACAAGGGATATCGATCGCTGGCGATAGCATTTATGCACAGCTACACGTACCCGCAGCACGAGCAAATGGCGGCAGACATTGCCAAACAGGTTGGGTTTACAGATATCAGCGTGTCGTCGCACATCCAGCCCATGATCAAGCTGGTGAGCCGGGCCAATTCGGCCGCCGCAGACGCGTACCTGAGCCCCATTGTGACGCGGTACATTTCGACAATTGGGTCAGGGTTCAAGGGCGGTCTCGAGGCGCTAGGTGAGCGCCTGCTGTTTATGCAGAGTGACGGCGGCCTCACCTCGTGGAACAAGTTCAGCGGCCTGAGGGCGATTCTGAGCGGGCCCGCGGGCGGCGTTGTTGGGTACGCCCAGACATCGTACAGCGGCTCAAAGTCTGTGCTGGGCTTTGACATGGGCGGGACATCTACCGACGTGTCGCGCTACTCGGGGCACCTCGACCACGTTCTCGAGACCACCACCGCCCAGGTCACGATCCAGGCGCCGCAGCTCGACATCAAGACCGTGGCCGCGGGCGGCGGGTCGATTCTATTTTGGAAAAAGGGACTGTTTGTGGTGGGCCCCGAGTCTGCGTCCGCGCACCCCGGTCCGGCGTGCTACCGCAAGGGCGGGCCCCTTACGGTCACCGATGCCAACCTTTTTTTGGGGCGCATTGACGTCGAAAGTTTTCCGCACATTTTCGGACCAGACGAGAACGAGCCGCTCGACACTGAGATTGTCGCCGCCAAGTTCAGGGACATCACTGCGCAGATCAATCAGGACTCGGGCAGGGCTCTCTCGCCAGAGCAGGTGGCGCTCGGGTTTCTCAAAGTCGCCAACGAGCAAATGTGCCGCCCGATTCGCGCGCTCACAGAGGGCAAGGGCTTCTCCACCAGCGACCATGTGCTGAGCAGCTTTGGCGGGGCCGGCGGCCAGCACGCGTGCGACGTTGCGCGCAACCTGGGGATCGACGAGATCATTATCCACAAGCACTCGGCGATCCTCAGCGCTTTCGGCATGTCCCTTGCCGACATTGTGGCGGACGTTCAGCGCCCCGAGTCGATGGCCGTGACCGACGATGGCCTGCCTGAGCTGATTGAGCGCCTCGACCAGCTCGAGAAGGAGGCACGTGCGAGCCTAACCGAGCAGGGGATCTCTGCGGCCGAGATTGAGTGCGAGCGCTACCTTAACCTGCGCTACCAAGGCTCAGAGACGTTTATGATGATTTTGCAGCGCGACGTAGAGGGCGTCCACTTTAAGCAAGATTTCATTGATGCGCACAAAAACGAGTTTGGCTTTAGTCTGGAGCGCAGCGTGCTGGTTGGCGACATTAGGGTGCGCGCGCTGCATCGGTCAAAGTACGACCGCTCTGCACTATTGCCCGGTGAATTCAAGCCCAAAGAAACACCCTCCAGCTCGCGGCACCAAAAAATGTTTTTTGATCAGAGCTGGCAGCAGTGCCCCAAGTACAGACTAGCCGAGCTGGAGCCAGGGCACAGAGTCGAGGGTCCGGCGATTATTCTCGACGAGACGCAAACAATCGTTGTTGCGCCCGACTCTGCGGCAATGATTATGGACCGGCATGTGGTGCTAAGGCTCAAGACTGGTAGCGCGGCGGCCGCGCCCATCACCTCCGAGGCACGCCCAGAGATAGACCCGATTCAGCTCAGTGTATTTGGACACCGCTTTATGAGCATTGCCGAGCAAATGGGCCAGACGCTGCGGCAGACCGCCATCAGCACAAATATCAAGGAGCGCCTCGATTTTAGCTGCGCTATATTTGGCCCTGACGGCGGCCTGGTCGCGAACGCGCCCCATATCCCCGTCCACTTGGGGTCAATGTCGAGTGCGGTCAAGTACCAGGCCGAATTTTGGGCAGGGAAGCTCAAGGATGGCGACGTTCTGGTTGCCAACCACCCCGCATTTGGCGGCTCGCACCTGCCCGACATAACGGTCATTACGCCTGTGATTGAAAACAATGAAACCATATTTTGGGTAGCATCGCGTGGCCACCACTCTGATATTGGAGGCATCACCGCTGGATCGATGCCCCCCTTTTCAAAATACCTCTGGCAAGAGGGCGCCTGCATCAAGACCTTCAAGGTGGTGTCCGACGGCAAGTTTGACCATGATGGCGTCGTGGATCGTTTCTATACCGAGCCGGCAAAGTACCCCGGGTGCAGCGGCAGCCGCAGCCTGAGCGACTCGGTGTCGGACCTCAAGGCCCAGATCGCTGCCAACTATAGAGGCATCACCCTGGTCAAGTCTCTATGCAAGGAGTACGGACTACCCACAGTACAGCTGTACATGCGGGGGATCCGGGACAATGCAGAGCATGCGGTGCGTGAGCTCCTCAAACAGGTTGCCCGCGCCCATGGGCCAGAGCTCAATTCCAAGGACTACCTCGACGACGGCTCACCGCTCGAGCTGCACGTGCAAATAAACACAGAGACCGGCTCTGCTGTGTTTGACTTTGAGGGTACCGGCCCTCAGATTTACGGCAACCTCAATGCCCCTCAGTCCACGACGCACTCTGCCATTCTCTACTGCCTGAGGACCATGATCAGCGAGGACATTCCCCTCAACCAGGGCTGTCTTGCGCCACTCGAAATAAGAATCCCCGTTGGCTCGTTTCTTTCGCCGCGCGAGGATGCCGCGACAGTGGCCGCCACCACCGAAACGTCACAGCGCATCACCGATGTGGTTTTTAGGGCATTCAAAACGCTTGCCGCCTCCCAGGGATCGTGCAACAACTTTTCGTTTGGGTTTGGAGGCCAGAAGGACACGAACGGTGTCACTGTCAAGGGATTTGGCTACTACGAGACGATCGCAGGCGGTGCGGGTGCTGGGCCTGGCTGGCACGGCCAGAGTGGCGTCCAAGTGCACATGACCAACACTCGTAGTACCGACCCAGAGGTGTTTGAGAAGCGGTACCCAGTCATTTTGCGCGAGTTCTCCATCCGCGCGGGGTCTGGCGGCCAGGGCAAGTTTAGGGGTGGCGACGGGGTGGTACGCGACGTCGAGTTTAGGCACCCCGTTCAGGTCTCTATTTTGAGCGAGCGGCGCTCGTACGCGCCATGGGGGCTGCTCGGCGGCCACGATGCCCAGCCAGGACAGAACCTGTGGGTCTCCAACGGCAACGTGTGGCAGCTCGGCGGTAAGAGCACTATCGATGTGCAGCCCGGCGACCGGATCATAATTAAAACGCCAGGCGGCGGAGGATATGGACAATAAATAAGTTACTGCTCAAAGAGGACATGCTTGGTCTTTTCGAGCGAGTCTGTATTGATAAAAACAATAGAGCTCAAGAGCGTACTCACAAAGCTCATATGAATGCCCTTGTCAACCAAAAGACGCGAAACGTTGGCCACCACGCCCACGGTGTCGAGAGGAACGCTGCTCAGGTCAAGCAGGATCGGCGACATGGGCTCCTCGAGCGTGCCCAGAAGCGAGTTTTTGGGCCACAATGCGAGTTTGCGCTTCTCGAGAATAAACGTCGTCTCGGCACCGTGCATTGTGATGGAGAAGTAGCTGGGCTGGTCAATGATCTCCTTGACAACGGCCATCTCAATGGCATCGGCATCATAGCTGCTACGCGTGCCAGTGAGTACAAGCTCTGGCGACGTGTCAGATAAACTCACAAGCGATGAGAGATTGCACTTGCCGGACATGGAAGGCTTTTTAGGGGTCTCGGCATTCACAGCGACGTACGAATTCTCCAGCGAGCTAAACGAAAAGCCCTTTTCAAACAAGATTCGGGTAACATCGCTCTTTGACGTGCACGGAATCAACATGTAGTCGCTAAAGTACGAGCTGAGAAAAAAAATGGGAATATTCTCTTCCGACAGCGGGCCAGACAGGTCTAGGATGCGGCGGCTGGGGCTGTCTACGCCCTCACAGTCAATCTTGATACCCATATAGGTCTCTGGGTTGAGCTTAGACTCGGGGATGTACTCAAGGATGGCACTAAAAAGCGTGTCTATGAGCTCGCTGCTGCATATGATTGAACACTCGCGAGGTGTAAAAGTAATGTTGAAAAAATCGTCCTGATCATCGTCAGTGTCGGTATCGTCGTCCGTTTGGACGTGTCTCAGGTTGTCCCGGTCAAGCAGCTGGCTATCAGAGAGGCCCCTGGTCTTCCACAGTTTGAGACACAGCTTAATGAGCCCTTGCGTGATAAGGGGTGCTTTCGATATAGGCACTGATATGAGCGAGAGCTCGGTGTCTATAAACTCGACTTGCACGTTCATGCAGAGTTTATGTGCGTGCAGAGGATGAGAGCGCCGCTTAAAGAGAAATGATCCCAGGGTTAGGGCTGCGTACTGTGGGACCACCTTTCCCCGACGCTGTCGTGTACCTGCATAATGACTTTTCCGCTTGATTTCTGAAATAATACCACTTGGCGCCATTGGTGGCCCTCTGGGGCGCAACGCTCCTGCGCAGGCCGTCACCCGTTAGACCTGCATCATGTGCACAGTTCATGCAACAAATTTTTTTTTTAAAAACAAACTTTTCAATCAGTGCAAGGCTGAGCCTTTTCGCCAATCAAATTAAAGCTAATCAATTCATTAGAGGTACCAGTATGCGCTGGCCGAGAGCCGTTGAAAAAAATGATACTTGCACATGCACATGCATGAGTGGGGATGTGACAGGCATGTGGTGTTTATTGCACTAGGCAGCAAAGAATGACATCCATTGTGATATTGCGGCGCTAAAGCTGCGAATATGGCAAATTCACAGAGCATTAGGCTGGGCTCTAACTTTTACCTGTGCCAGTCGGATCTGGCCAAGTTCTTTGAGTACTTTGGCCAAGTAGAGGAGCTCTCTCTGTTTACCGAGCCTGGCGCCGCGTATGAGTTTCTGGTCGAGCTTCGCTACACTGAGCTCAAAAGCCATCACCAGTTATTGTCGTGGCCATTTCCTCTACTTGTGCAGGGTGTACCTTTGCAGCATTGTGGCGAAGAGTCGGCCGCCAGTTCAGACCAGACTCTTGACCGTATTGAGGACTTGGGTGACCACCTAAGCCTGTTTTCCGAGCCCGAGGATGAGCCGTGTGTGTGCCTCAAGGTCAGTCGCATTCCAGAGACGTGGGAGGCGTTTGATTTACTCTTTAAGCTCAATGGCAAGCATCCCTGCGCGGCACAGAGGGCGATGGTTTCCAATTTCACCGATATCTGGGGCAACAAGCAGGGAATTGTGGAGATTGCCAGCCCCACAGTGGCCGAGATGTTGATGCTGGAGGGCGAGTCTGTTCTTGACGGCAACACCATCGAGTTTACATATGCCGACATTGATAAGATCGAGGCCCCTCGCCAGGGCTCGCTCGAGTCCTTTACAATGTTTCCATGGCTGCCCAGGCCCATGGTCCAGGATGAGCTTGATGTTGACGAAATCTGGACAGACCTGTTCTCTCCCCCATTGGCAGAAATCAACGATTTAAACATGTCTCTAAGCTAGTCTGTACTTTTTAGATAGTTCCTTGGCTTTGCGAGTCTGCTTCTTGCGCACATACTCGAGTGCGATTTGCTCGGTGCACATGGGCGCCTGAGGCTTGTTGAAGAGACGGGAAAAGCTCCACCTTTTGATGTTTGGTTCGTAGCAAAAGTCTTTAGGGGGCAGAGGGGGTGCCGTTTGCATAAATCTCAGGGAGTATGCGATTGAGATATATGCTTCTCGAGCTAAGTTTAATAAATTAAATGACCTGGAGATCGTACCATGCATCGCCAATGTTAATCTGTAGGGTTTGATCGTTGGTCCTTGTGGCGAATGTGTGCCAGCCTGTGGTATCCTGGGCATCACGCGCACTGGGCGGCCGCACCGGTGTCGCTAGTGGGCCCTGCTGAGCATCAAGTTCGTCCACGTCACCCGCGGGCGTACCGGCACGCTGATGCTCGCTCATCTGAGTTTGATTTTGGGTTTGGCCAAACGCAGACTTTGTTTGTTTGACCGGCTGGCGACATGTGGGGCAGTGTTGGACGCGGTTCATCCAGCTCTTGAGGCATGCAAAGTGGATAACGTGCCCGCAATTCATGCGCTTCGGCTTCATGCGGTCGGAGGCGTCCACGCTCATCTCCTCGCGGCAAATCACACACAGGTTGTCACGGCCTATGTCGTCTGGAGAGGCATCCTCAACAAGGCTATTGAGCAAGCGCTTAGCCTGACTGGCTCGATAAAACTCCGTGACAAGAGTGTAAATCGTGCGGGCCTTGCTCAATACCCCGAAAAACAAGTGGAAAGATATGTTGCCGGCAAGGTAGACAGAAAACACATAGAGCACCATCGACACGCTGTGTATGGTGAACCCCGTGATAAACAAGAGCAATGGCTTGCGCTCCCACTCCTCTCCGTCCTCGAGGTCCCCAGCAAACACATAGGTCTCCAAAAAGTCAAACAAGAGGCAGCATATCGAGATGCACGCCATGGACAGCAAGTCAATAAAAAAAGGAAACATCAAAAGATAAAGCGCATTTCCCCGGATAATCTGGTCCCACGCATACATGAAGAAGTCAACGTCTACCTTGGCAAGGATCAGGGCTAGGGAAAAGATGCGCAGCTGGCGTGATGGAGTGGGAAACTCCATCATTTGATAGAGCACAGGCGCACGTTCGTCGAGGACCCAGTGCAAAACCAGCAGAAACCCGATCAAAGACAGTAGTACGCCTAGCGAGAGGCCCGTCCCAGTGCTCTGCAAGCTCGTAGCCAACATAACGCCGTCAATGACGAGCGGCCAGGCCCGCTGGTATATTTTCTCGGTCTCTGCTAGCCTCAATTCACCAAATGCGATGCTAAGAATGCCTTTTGCCAAGAGCCACAGCAGCAGCAAAAACTGGTTGGCAAACACAAGCAGCGAGGCTGAGTTTGCGCTGATGGCTGTCAATGCGGCAAAATAATTGGGATACACCGCTAAAGCCTGCGTCGTAACCACTGCTGTGAGCAGTGTCGACCCTAGGGCATAGTGCCAGATTGTCATGTGGAGGGGGGTTTAGGTATGGGGTGCTAAGGATGATGGGTAACCTAGAGTATGGCCATTGAGCCAAAAAAGGTTGCAAAGAGCTATTTCGGGGGGTATTGCTCAAATGAGTAGGCTACATCAAAGATTTTCATCGTAAACGACCGCACCGAGTCTTCGTCTGCCATTGCTGAAATTTTCTATCTCATACTGTTACTAGACCAAGGGCTAAACAGCACACAAGACTATCCTTAATGTTGGTGGTTGTATGCATGAACAATTACCGCGGTAGCTGTCTGAACGTTCATTGAGCGCACCACTCCAAATTGCTCAATTTCGACACAAAAGTCTAGGTACGCGAGCAGCGAGCCAGGGATTCCTAGCCGCTCGCGGCCGATCAAGAGCAGGGTCTTGGCGGGGAACTTGAGCGACGGCTCCAATTTGTAGCTGTTGTCGGTTTGTTCGAGCCCAACCAGCGTGTAGCCCTCGCGTTTCTTTTCCAGCATGAACTTGGCGATATCGTCTTGCTTGACTTGCTCTAGGGGCATCCAGCGGTCTGAGGTGACAGCGGTATTTTTAAAGTGCGCAGATTTAACCACCTTGAGGTCGTCAAGGGTGAGCAGCTTGACTCCGAGCGCATCAGAAAGGCGGCAGATACCTCCAAGATTGACCGCGATATCGCATAGCGACGCAACCACAATGAGCTCTGTGCGATGCCCGGCTGCACCGGATTTTGTCTGGATATTATCGGTCAAGCCAGTGGCGCAGTCCCGAATAGTGGTGACCGCTGCAAACGTGGACTGAGCTGGGGCATGCGAGGCATCATGTGACCGGGCATCCCCTGCAAATGTTTCTGGGCTTATTGAAATGCGCGCGTCCCATTTGTATAGTTTCTCGATCGCGCCTCCACATACTGCTTGCAACGAGCGGTCGCGCACATCGAAGATGCAGTCGTCGCCCTGCTTGAAGTTGGAAAATTGCTCTGCACTGGATGCGCACTGTGCAATGCTTTTAATCAGGCTGTAAACGGCAGGATCGAGAGACTTTGATAGAGTCGAGTTGAGGCTGAGAGCGTATACCATAGCGACGGAAAAATGGCGCACAGCTGCTTTATTGCAAGTTGAAAGCGGCACAATAGCTTGTGCATAATTATTCCAGTAGTCTGCCGGCACATCTTGCCCCATCGCCTTGCCCACTTGCAAGCCTACGCGACCCAGCGAAGAGACAAAGCGTGGTTCGTTAGTACTGCGCAGCGGATCAAGCACCACACTATCGAGCTGTGCTGGGTCACTCAAAATAGCAAGAGTGAGAAGCCACTCAATGTAGATGCGCACATACTTGGAGCTTTCGTTATCCACTGCTTGCACCAGAAACGGCACGAGTCGCTGCAGAAACTCATGGGACCACTTTGGTTCTAGCAGAACGAGAATCTGAAAGCACAGGATCCGCACGCATTCCTCATCGCCATCGTGGTAGGCTGTTGTGTAAAAGAGCTTGTACCTGTCTTGCAGCACGATCGAGGCCACTTGCTCAGCGTCAGATGTTGAGGCGAGCTTTTGAATGGCAATGGCACGTGCAAAGCGGTCTGGCTGACCCCAATACTCTGAATAGACTTGAAGCTTTTCAAGAATGATATTTTCAAGGTAGAAGACGTCATGATGAGTACGAATGAGAGTGTAGGCCTCCACCAAGACCTTATTAGCCCATAGTGGCAAAACTGAATGACTGCTTATGCGCTTCACGAGCGGAACAAGCAGGTTTTTGCGCGCATAGCCCTGCTTGACTATATCGCTGGCGATTTTCTCGAGTGCTTCAGACAAGTGCTCCTGCTTGAACAGCGGCTCAGAGTAGATTGTGGCAATAAAATCCAGCTGCAAATCTCTGTCTGAGGCTCGGAGACCATTCTCACACAGACTGGACCACATGGAGATGAGGGTAGAGGCCAGATCTTGTGATGCCGATACCTGGCCAGCAGCCAAGTAGCGTCGGAGAGCTTCAAGAACAGACAGCTGTGTAGGCTTGTAGTCAAAGCTGAAGGCCTGTTCCAACAGGGGGAGTGCCCTCTGCCAGTCGTCCGAGAGCTGCTTGAGGGCATACTGGACGCGCTGTGCATTCAAAAGACGCTCTGAACTTGTGAGTATTGTATACTCACGCTCCAGCTCCTCGATTGCATCCTTGTGGCATGGGGCTCTCCAGCTGCTCAGTTGCATCTGAGCGACTGCTTGTTCGAGCACGGTACCACACAATATGGCAGGGACCTTCAGGTCAACTGGCACAAATTCCAGGGCATTGCGAGTGTCCACAGTCAAGCAGCCCGAGTCCAGCTGGTCTTTGCACATTTCGAGAATCGCATTTTCGAGTATTGGCACCTGTAGGTGAGCCGCCACGAGGTCAGCCTGAGGATGCGAGTCAAGGTCGAGATTTCCCCATTTAAGGTAGTAAAGCACGTAGTAAACAGCTTTTTGACGTGCAAGATCCTCCAATTCTTGCTTGTGAGCCTCGGTCACATGTGGCAGCACAATGTCCAAATAGGGAAAGGTGTCAAGAGTGGGAAAATATAACGGCAGCAGTTGCAAGTCAAGAGACTTGACAAAAATTTCCACACCTTTGCGAAAAATCATCCCCCCCAATGCCCTGGATTTTGAAACTCTTCGGGCACTATTTGCGTACATACCAAGCAGTTCGAGGGTTGCGCGAGGAAAATCAAGGGAATCGAATTTGGACACAGCATCGATAACAATCAGTCTTGGGCAGTCATAGGCGTAGACGGTCTGCTGATAGTCGTTCAAGAGGCACTCAAAAAATGCCACCTTGTTTTCGTGTGATAAAGATCGCACGACCCGTTGAATAAAGTCGCCATAAATATCAATATAGTCACACTTGACACCGTCTTGGACGGTGAAGCGGCTCGGAGCACTAGCCAAGGGCAGCAGGTTTTTGACCAGTACTTCGACATCATGGTTGAACACAGCAAGGTCTGGAAATTGCATCACGGCGTCGACAATAAATGACCTGATGTTTTCTGCCTGAGTGCTAAGGCCACTCTTTAGGACTGAGAGCGCCCAAGACGCGGGGATCATGGGGTCTTGGCAGAGAGTAAACAAGTCGTCGCGACTCTCGTCTGCTTGATTGTATGATAGATCCAAGCTGATGATCTCAGTGAGGGCAATGTAGCGAGTCCAAATGGCTCGACAGGACTTTGACTTGGGGTCCCATTTTATAAACTCCAGATGGAGCGCCTCGTTACTGCAGTGTTCCAACGAGAGAGACAAAATTTGCAGGCAGTATCTTATGCGCTCAGTTGATCTTGGTGTGGCGATAATGCCCTGCTGGATGAGCTGCCAATAAGTGTCTGATTTGCAAAACTCGACCGGACTTGGACCATGACGAGCCCACGAGAGCCAGGCTTTATAGGCAATGCCTCCATTAAGCAACGGAGACTGAATCATTGTTTGTATTTGATTCCACCACATCAAGCAGTTACCCTCGGGATACTCTCTCATGTTGAGAATACAGGCTGCCATGTTGGCGAGCTCGTCGCTATCGATACTCAATTGCTGGTAAAGGGCATCGGCTAGTGCACCAGAGATCTGAGTGGTAGATTGCGAGACCAAGTGCTCAATCAGATGCAGGTAGTACTGTGCTGTCTCCTCCTCATCACAGCCGTTTAGTCTGCTGGCAAGGGAGTCCCAAACAAGAGAGCTGACTCTGGCAAAGTCGTGCATGAGTACCGGGAGAACTTGACGGCAGGCAGGACTGTTTGGAGCTAGAAAGCCCTCGACGACGAGACTCACAGAGCTAGGATCCTGCCTGCAAACAGTGGACAAGGCCTGTGCGTCTGATTTGGATGTGCACTTTGAGGCTATAGTGGTGATGAGGGCCCTGAGATCAGCCCCAGCGGGCAGAAAAGGGACGAGTGCCTCCATCTCAAAATTTCAGATCAGTTTGAAGCGCGCCTCAATTTGCCTCATTTCAGCGTCAAGCCGCGGCATGCATAGTCGGGGTTAATAAATGAATAAATATCGTACTTAGAGCTGTCTTAGATTTCAGAACAGATAGTTGCCCACTTTTGGGCTGTGGCGGTCAGGGAATCCAGGGCGTCTTGCGTCACATGAACGGCGTGCGCATGGTCAGTCTTTTGGAGCTTTCTCGGTTGCGTATCCTGGATTTCTCTCAGGTAGCCACTCATTAGCTCATTATGAGTGCGCGCAGCCTTATATTGGCCTTCAAACCATTTGCATCTTGCCTCCAAAGCCGCAGTCTGCTCTTCCAGAAACCTCACTGCGCTCGAGATCTTTTCGCCTTGCTCTTGCGAAGCAAGCTGTTTCTGCAGGGTCGCGAGCTCCTTTTGCATCTGCTGGATCTTGGCATCTGCATCTGCAGACGAGATAACCTCGTGGTTGATCCTGGCCGAGGTTTTGATGTGCTTGGCCTGGTCGGCGTAGCGCAGGGTGCTGAGGCTCTGTTCGTACGACTCTGGCGCGATACAAGCCATCATTGCTGTTTTGGAGTTACCGCCAAGCGAGTCTTGAAGCAGCCTGGTTAGTATAGACTCGCGGTATGGGATAACCTGACGCTTGTCTGAGCTGGCCAGGGCCGAAATGACACGGCCCAAGGATACAAGTGACTTGTTGATGTTGGCTCCCTCTTTGAAGCGGTCACCGGTAGCGCCTGTCTGGTTGGCGCGCTCTGAGCCGGCAAGATCAACTAGCCGCAGCCTCGAAACAATTTCTTGCGTCCCGTTGTCGTCGTATTTGATTTGCTTGACCTGGAGAGAAAAAACTGCATGCGAGCGGCTACTGACGTTGTTCATTTTGGTTGCCGCGGTGGCACGGCGATTGTTGCCCTCGTCGAGATACCCGATAGCCTGCTGCTTGGACTTGACAATGAGCTCACTGAGCCCATCAACGATAGGTCCTGTGGGTGAGTCTTTAATTTTAAGCTTTGTTTTTGAGTTGGTGGTGGTGGCACTGTCCAGCAGGTCGATAATTTGCTCATTGTATATCTCGCAAAACGATACTCGTACGGTGACTGAACCGCCTTGCTCAGTGAGAGCGTCTGCCCTGGCAAAGATGTCGTTGCAGGCAAGAGAGATGAGTCCGGGGTCTTGCGCGCAGCCCATAATTGTGTGCGATTTTCCCGAGCTGGTTTGACCGTACGCAAGAATACAGGCATTGTAGCCTTGAAAAGTGTGGTCCAAAAAGTCCTGGGCAAACGCCGCATAAATCTCACTGTTTGACTCTTGCTGAAAGCAGGAGTCGAATGCAAATGTCTTGAGCTTTGAGCCGTCGGGGGACTTGATTGCGACCTGGTTTGCCTGTTTGTTGACCAGCGACGATTGATTCTCCAAGACAGGCCGCACCCTGACGGCCACTTGGAGCGAGTCGTTGCGGCTGGTGTTGGATCGTTGCGGCTGGGCCATGTAGAGCTTTCTCGGACTGCTCATTGAAAGTTTGGAAGGAGATGGTGTTTGTTTATTTAGGTGCAGGTCACGTGACCCAAGGGAGAAACAGAGGTCTCAGAGTTCTGAGGGGCCTGCGAGAACAGCAAAAAATTAGCGAGAGATTACTATAGTACATTAGTCTGAAACTGGATATGCAGGGTATTAATGCGCGCGAACAAAGGAAGAATCGTCCGCGGTGGTCTTTCCCTTGGTAGAGTTGCGGAAGCCAAAGAAGCGGCCGCCGGTGGTGTCGGCCACATCAGGGCCAGCAGGCTCCTGGGCATTGTGAGCGGGGGGCGCAAACGCGGTCTCCTCGCTGGTGCTGCTGTCCTTGTGGGAAGAGTGGGAAGGGCGGATGCAGCAGTAGAGCAAAAAGTTGCAAAAGAGCATAAAGGTAGAGGCCCAGACAAAGCCCATGAGGGTGCGGCCGAGACGTGCGTCGTGGCCAGCATCCTTGAACGCGTCGCGGGACTGCACCCAGACGACGGTGGCCATAGCGGCAGCGGAGGCCTGGAAGAGGAACGCGACCAAGGTGAGGAGCGAGTTGACAATACCAAAACGGCGCTTGGCGATCGAGAAGATGGACATAAAGAGCACGGGGGCCTCGAACGCAAGGGCCACGATGAACCAGGGGAAAAGCAGGCGGGTAAGCCAGTAAACCTTGTGGTGGTTGTCAATGAACCACTGGGGCACCTCGTTGGCGTCCTCAAACTGGTTCCTGGGGTCAAGGCCAAAGGCGGCCTGGTGGGGGGCGCAGCCGGTGCTGTTGTTGGTGTCGGAGAGCTTAGAACCCGAGCTGGTGCAGTAGCCCCAGAGGGTGTACTGGGTGATGTCGCTGCCGCCCTGGATGCCGCTGGTGTCGACCGAGAGCCAGAACCACTTGCGGAGGATACCGCTGTCCTTTGTACCGGCGAGGACCGTAAGAAGCTGGAGGAGCATTGTGCCGGCTGTAAACAGCAGCACAATGAAGTTCACGAAATGACTTAGTCTCATGAAAAAAAAAGTTGGGACGACAAAGATTGGGAGTTGCGGCGCATTATGTATGCAGCAACAGGTTTGTTTGGCTTCCCAAAAGGTGAACCTGCATGCATGTGCAGGAATGTAGATGGGGCCGAGGGGCGTGATGGCGGGTGGCTACGCGCGGGGGTTTGACGGGATGCACGATTCGCGGGTACTAGGGGGAATTTGAGGGGTGCGCGCAGGCGCTGTGGCCGCGATGCTGAGGGTATTCTGCCGAGGTGTGCATGGTTACGTCACTTCATTCCAAGCCCACAGGTAGCTTGCTGGTCCAGATTTGCAGTCTTGCTGTCTTGGCGGGGCCCTAATGGGGGCAGGGCTAGTAATGGGCGATACGTTCAGCCGAAAAATAGAGTTTTGCGGCTGCCTCAAACGCAACGGCCCAACCGAGACGCGTGCTTATGCGGGCCATCTGCACCAGGTGCGGCCCTGCATGAGGCTAGCAGCGAGTAATTTCGAGGGTATTTTTTTGGCGGGATTGGCTGTGGGGGCTAGTGGCGAGGGTGCACGCGAGTGTGCAGCGCTAGCAGGGAATAGTGCCTTGACCACAAGGGAAGGGCCGGTATTGCTGCCCGGATTGCACCCCCCCCGAACCCCCCATAAACCATAGGTAAACCTCACCCCACGCCGATTCGTTTACATGGACCCAGTGCTGGTTGTGCTCCAGGAAAGTCAGCTCAAGCGGTCGCACATTGACAATGTGTGCGAACTGCTGGACGCGGTCGAGGCACGCGACGTGTACACGGCGTTTGAGATCCTGCTCAAGCTGCAAAAATACCTCGAGGAGACGCAGAGCTGGAGCTTCAAGCTGCTCAACAGCCACGACTTTGACGGGCCCGGGAACCAGTTTGAGCTGAACCTGGCGACGATGGTGGCCGAGCGGTGCACCAAGCTGCTGTCGCTGATGGCGCGGTGGGACGTGCAGGCGCTGCAGCGCAAGGTGCGGACGCTGCCGCGGTTCTCTGACTGGGCGATGGTGCTCACGAGCCTGGTGCTGCGCATCGGGGCGACCTCGAGCACGGTGGAGCTGAACCTGCGGTTGTACCTGAGCAAGGCGACGCTTGTGCGGATCCACTGCGAGCTGAGTTTGGAGGTTGAGGAGGACTCGAGCTCGCCGCTTGTGCACAAGTACCGGTCGTTTGTGCGGGAGCTGCTTGTTGAGCTTGAGGGGGCGACGAGCGTGCAGGAGGGCGAGAAGTTGTTCAAGGCGGTTTCTGATATCCGGTATATGTTTAGGAGCTATCGGGAGGGAATCAAGGGCGAGGGGGTAGGTGGGGCGGAGGGTACAGGGTCCACAACGTCAGGGTCTCGGTCCTCTTCAGGGTCTGCAACTGGGTCCTCATCCACCTCTACGTCCTCAGGGTCCTCTACGTCCACATCTTCAGGGCCCTCCTCAGGGTCCTCCACAGTGTCCTCATCTATATCCACCGGGCCCCTCTCAAGCTCAGTCCTCGGAGCGTTCGAGCGCGCCCGCACACATCAAATGCTCACCGCGCTCATTGAAAAACCACAGCCCCCAGCAGCGCCCCTCCAGAGCCGGCTCGACGCCCAGACGCGCTTCGCAAACGGCCCCTTCAAAATATACCACCCCAAGGGCGGCGTCGCGCGCCAGACGCAGCCCTCCACGGCCAACATCGCCACGACAAGCCTCATGCAGGCCATGAGGACGGGCAAGTGGGGCGGGCAGTAGCACATTTTTATTTTATATTTATAAATACTCAGATCCAGCGCTGAACGACGACCGCGTTCTTGAGGCCCGCCTCCTGGATGGTTTTGCTTGTGTCGAGGACGGTGGGGGGCATTGGCGTCTGGAGCACAAACTGGCGGGAAGAGGGGGGGACGAGGTCGTAGAGCTGCTGGACGGGGCCTTGCGAGTTGACGCGGACGCGACGCGAGGAGCCGTCTGCAAGGCGGAGTTGGACGAGTGCGTCTCCGGTGGAGGGGGTGGAGGAGGTTAATTCTGCTGTTGCTGGGGCGGCAGCAGCAGCAACTCCTTCTGGAACATCAGCCTCCGCTCCCAACCTATTCCCTCCACTCATACTACTCAGAGTCTGAGGCTTGGGCTTGGCACGGTACTCCTCCCCGTTACGGTCTTCCAGCCGCAAGTCAACCACCTGGTTGGGCTCAATCCCAAGCAGATCAATTGGGGCCGTGCCAGAGTTGATCCGATCCAGATAGATCTGCGTGCGCGGGTCGTCAAAGCTGTACAGAGGCCCGTCCTCGATGCTGAAGCCGTTGGACCAAAACGTGAGCGTGCGCGTGACGTGCTCGAGCCGCGGCGCTGCGGCGATCGGAACAGAGTGGTTCTCGCCGGTCTGGCCCAGCCTGAACCCGGTCGACCGCGAGAAAGCGTCCTCCTCGGGCAAGTCCTCCTCGGAGCGGTCCTGGTTCATTGCCTTTTGAATGATATCGTCGACCACGCCGCGCTCGCCAGAACCGGTATTGGGGCCTTTGTCCCTGTTTTGTACCGCCAGCCCGCTCTTTTCGCCGCCGGTAAACACCCTGTCCTCGCTGTCGGGCTTGTTACGGTCGCCAAAGCCGGCCACGCGCCCCTTGGGGTGCCGGAACGCGTGAACGGCGGCCTTGACATCATTGCCGTTTTCCCGGAGCAGCCGCGCGGCCGTGCTGCGCGACGCAAACGTCGAATCCATCACTTGTTGAACGGGGTCCATGAGTAAGTTGTGTAGGTCCAAGTCTAAGTATGTCCAAGTATGTCCAAGTCGTCCTAAGTATGTCCTTAAACGTCCTCAAATATATCCAACTATGTCCAACTATGTCCAAGTGTGTTCAAGTACACCTTTCATCCTAGCTACCCCCACCCTAGCTAAACTCTAAAAGTACCTTGCCCTTGGCCTTGGACCCGTCCAGCTTGCGCCACGCATCGGCAACATCCCGCGCCTGCCACTTGGAATCGATCGGGACCCGGATCTTGCACTCGTCAACAATCTTGGGCGCCAGCGACGTCCACTCGCCCTTGTTTATCGGCACAAACTTGTATTTGATCCCATAGAACCGGCCAAACACCATGCGGTAGGCCATGCGCACGTTGCAGGCGATAAAATTGGGCACGTTGAACGCAGAGTACGACGCCGAGGGCGCAGGGTCCCCCGCGCACGTTATGTAGGTGCCGCCGGGCTTGAGCACGTCCTGGGCTACTGCGATACCGTCGTACCCCCCCACGCAGTCGTAGATGGTGTCGTAGGGGCCATTGTCCCGGATCTGCGCCTGGTAGTTGCTCGTGTAGTCGATGGTCTTGTCGGCGCCGTAGCCCTCGACGTACGCACTGGACGATGGCGAGCACGATGCAGTGACGTGCGCCACCTTGTAGTGTTTTTTGAGCAGCTGAATCGCCGAGATCCCCACGCAGCTCGAGCCGCCCAGCACAAGCACCCGTGAGCTGGTGTCGAGCGGCGCCGCGCGCAGCAGCCCAAACGCAGTGCCAAACGACACCGGTAGCCCCGCGGCCTGTGCGTCGTCCAGCGTCTTTGGCTGGTGCATGATGATGCTCGTCAGGGTGCTCAGCTTGGTGTGGCTGCCGATGGTGCCCAGTCCCCGGAGGCCGCAGACCTTGTCGCCCGGAGAGAAGCCGGATTTCTCGCCGGCCTGCTCGACGACCCCGCTAAACTCGTGCACGGGGTACCCTGCGCCAAAGTAATTTACAGATTTCAGCTTGAGGTCTAGCGGGTTGAGGGCGGCGTACCTGGTCTTGACCAGCACCTGGTAATTGCCAATTGAGTCGCCCAAATCGTATTCGGCTGTTTGTACCGGCTCATTTCGGCCGTTATACTTGAAGATGGTTGTGTGCATGATTATTGCGCAGTGAGAAAAGGTTGCTTTGAGGTCTGCCTGGCTGCTTTACATTACAATTGCGCAAACTCGAGAATCGTAGTGTAGTGCTTGTCGAGATTTTCAAATGCGTGGCTGCCGCCGGGCTCGATAATGCTCCTCGAGTCTTTGTAGAAATCCGCAGCCTGCGTCCAGTCGAGGACCTCATCGCCCTTTTGCTGCAGGAGCAGGATGAGCTCTGGGGTGTGTAGGGGTTGATAGAGTGACTCGAGATAGTCTAGGTGGCTCTGGGTCAGGGTGTAGCGGCTGTGCGTGTAGGGGTTTGTGTTTTCGCCGAGGTAGTCGGCCAGCAGCTTAAAGGGGCGAACGCTGGGGTTGATCACCACAGCACGTTTGCCGAGGGTTTGGGAGAGCGAGGTGGCGTAGTAGCCGCCGAGTGATGATCCAATGATGAGGTCGGCGTTGCGTGCGAAGGCTTGTGCCTGGGCGTAGGCCTGCTGTGGGTAGGGTGAGAGTTCTGGGACGGTGAGGGGGATCCATCTGGCGAGGGCCGCAGCTTTTGCAGATTTTGCCGAGCTTTGGAATCCGTGTAGGTAGAGGGTTTTCATGGGGGAGGGAAGGAAGGGACAGTAGGGAGAGGTACAGTAGAGGAGTAGAGAGACTAGAGTAGAGGAATAGAGTAGAGAAGTAGAGTAGAAAAGGGGGTTAGGGGGAAAGTAGACTAGGGAGGGGAGTAGAGTAGATCAGGGAGGGAGCAAAGAAGTAGAGTAGGGAAGGAGGGGAGATTAGGGGAGAGTAGAGAGGGAGTAGGGGAGAGTAGGGGGGTAGAGAAAAAGACTAGGGATAGGTTTAGTAGACAACGGACTATTCACTGCTCACTCACTTCAACATAACTATTTAATGTTTATCGCACTTTTCCAACTGACGAACCTCAATCGAACCATTGCCAGGCAACAAACTCGAGCCCATGAGGAACTGGTCGACGTTGCGAGCACACTGGCGGCCCTCTTGGATGCCCCACACAATCAGAGACTGGCCCCTGCGGCAGTCGCCGGCCGCAAACACGTTGCCCGCGACATTGTAGTTGCTCGGGGCAGCAGCGATGTTGCCGCGCCCGTCGCGGGTCACGCCCAGGTTCTCGGCCTCGGGACCCACAAAGCCCATGCTCAAGAGCACCAGGTCGGCAGGGAAAAACTCCTCCGAGTTGGGCACCTCGGACATTTGCCATGCGCCGCTCTCGCTCTGCTTCCACTCGACGCGCACCGTCTTGATGCCGGTGACGTCGCCCTCGCCAACAAACTCCTTGGCGTTGATGCAGTACTCACGCGGGTCCTTGCCGTAGTGGGCGGCGACCTCCGAGTGGCCATAGTCGACGCGGAAGATGCGCGGCCACTGCGGCCACGGGTTGTCGCGGCCGCGCGACGCGGGCGGCTTGGGCAGCAGCTCAAAGTTGGTGACCGACTTGGCGTGGTGGCGCACAGAGGTGCCCAGGCAGTCGTTGCCGGTGTCACCGCCGCCAATCACCACGACGTTCTTGCCCTTGATGAGCTCCTCTACATCGTCGAGCGTGTCGTCGAGCAGCGCCTTGGTGTTCCACTTGAGCAGCTCCATGGCGAACTTGATGTTGCCGAGGCCGCGGCCGGGGATCTTGAGGTCGCGCGGGATGGTGCTGCCGACGCAGTAGACGACCGCGTCGTGGCTCTCGAGCTCGGTGGCAGACACGTCCTTGCCGACCTCGCAGTTGAGCACAAACTCAATGCCCGAGGCGGCCATCAGGTCGATGCGCCGCTGCACAATGCGCTTGTCGAGCTTCATGTTGGGGATACCGTACATGAGCAGGCCGCCGGCGCGGTCGGCGCGCTCGTACACGGTGACCTTGTGGCCGGCACGGTTGAGCTGCTCAGCGCACGCCAGGCCGCTGGGGCCGCTGCCCACGATGGCGACCGTCTTGCCGGTGCGCGCGGGAGGCACATAGGGCTGGATCCAGCCCTGCTCAAAGCCATAGTCGATGATGGCGCACTCGACGCTCTTGATTCCGACGGGATCCTCGTTGATGCCGAGCACGCAGGCGCCCTCGCACGGTGCAGGGCACACGCGGCCGGTAAACTCGGGGAAGTTGTTGGTCATGAGCAGGCGATCCAAAGCGTCGCGCCAGCGGTTCTTGAACACCAGCTCGTTCCACTTGGGAATGATGTTGCTGATGGGGCAGCCCGAGTCGCTCTGGCAGAACGGCACGCCGCAGTCCATGCAGCGCGCAGTCTGGTACGCAAGCTCGTCCTTGGACAGGCGCGTCGAGAGCTCCTTCCAGTCAGAGGTGCGCGACTTTGCGGGGCGATACTTTTCGGCACGGCGCTTGTACTTGATAAAGCCCTTGACCTTGTCGAGCCGGAGCGCAGAAGCCTTTTCCTGGGTCACGTCGAGCACGGTGTCCTCAAGGTCCTGGACTTTGGGTTCCTTGCCGAGCGCCTCGCGCTGGGGGTCGAGCGCGAACGCGGTGCTCTTGGTCTTGATGCGCTTGATCTCGCCGTTGGTGGCGTCGGCGCTAGGATCTTCCTTAAAAGGCTTGAGGAACTCGCTCACCTCGGAGCGCTTGGCCTGCTCGGTGGCCGCCTTCTCGGCCTCAAGCACCTTTTTGTAGTCGGTGGGATAGACCTTGACAAACAGGGGCAGCAGGCGGTTAAAGTCGCGCAGCACGCGCGCCGCGAGCGGCGACCCCGTGTAGTGGCGGTGATCCTCGACGAGCCCGCGCACAAACGCAATTTCGCTGGGGTCTTCGATGCTGCACAGCTCGACCGTCTCGGTGTTGCAGTTGCCGGCAAACTCCTGGGCAATGTCGAGCACGTAGGCGATACCGCCGCACATGCCCGCGGCAAAGTTGCGGCCAGTGGCGCCCAGCACAACCACGCGGCCGCCGGTCATGTACTCGCAGCCATGGTCGCCGACGCCCTCGACGACGGCGGTGGCGCCCGAGTTGCGCACGCAAAAGCGCTCGGCGGCAATACCCCTAAAGTAGCACGTGCCGCTGGTGGCACCATAAAGACAGGTGTTGCCGATAATGATGTTTTCCTCCGAGTTGAAAGTAGAGACTTGAGGAGGGTACACGACGATGCGGCCGCCGCTGAGACCCTTGCCGACATAGTCGTTGGCGTCGCCCTCGAGCTCGAGCGTGATGCCGGGCGCCAAGAACGCGCCAAACGACTGGCCCGCCGAGCCAAACACATTGACGTGCACCGTGTCGTCGGGCAGGCCCTTTTCGCCGAACCGCTTGGACACGCGGTACGACAGCGTCGAGCCAAACGCGCGGTCGGTGTTGACGACCTCGGCCTCGATCTGCACCGGCAGCCCCTTCTCGAGGGTCAGCTCGCACTCGTCAATGAGCTTGTTGTCGAGGCGCACGTGCAGGCGGTGGTCCTGCTTGCGGGTGTTGAAGGTGGCGACGCCGGGGCGCAGGGTGTGCGCCGGGGTAAGGATCGGCGCCAGGTCGAGGTTCTTGGTCTTTGCGGTGCGCAGGTCGTCGCGCACCCGCAGCTTTTCGGCGCGGCCGACCATCTCGTTGATGGTGCGGAACCCCAGCTTGGCCATGATCCCGCGCAGCTCCTGGGCAATGTAGTAGAAAAAGTTGATAACGTGCTCAGGGGTGCCCTCGAACTTGGCCCGCAGCTCGGGGTCCTGTGTGGCAATGCCCACGGGGCACGTGTTGAGGTGACACTTGCGCATCATGATGCAGCCCATGGCGATGAGCGGCGTGGTGGCAAAGCCCCACTCCTCGGCGCCGAGCAGGCACGCGATGGCCACGTCGCGGCCGGTGCGCAGCTGGCCATCAGTCTGCACCACAACGCGACCGCGCAGGTCGTTGAGCACGAGCGTCTGGTGCGTCTCGGCGAGGCCCAGCTCCCAAGGCAACCCGGCATACTTGATGCCCGTGTAGCGCGAGGCGCCGGTACCACCGTCGTGGCCAGAAATGAGAATGTGGTCGGCCTTGGCCTTGGCCACACCAGAGGCAATCACGCCGACACCAACCTCAGACACAAGCTTGACCGAGATGCGCGCGCGCGGGTTGGAGCACTTGAGGTCGTAAATCAGCTGCTTGAGGTCCTCGATCGAGTAAATGTCGTGGTGAGGCGGGGGCGAGATGAGGCCCACACCGGGCGTCGAGTGCCGCGTCTTGCCGATCGCCGCGCTCACCTTGTGCCCGGGCAGCTCACCGCCCTCACCGGGCTTGGCGCCCTGGGCCATTTTAATTTGCAGCTCGTCGGCGTCGCTCAGGTAGAGCGAGGTGACGCCGAACCGGCCGGACGCGATCTGCTTGATGGAGCTGCGCATCGTGTCGCCGCGAGAATTCACCAAGCTGCGCTCGGGGTCCTCACCGCCCTCGCCCGTGTTGGACTTGCCGCCGAGGCGGTTCATGGCCACTGCCAACGTCGAGTGCGACTCCATAGAAATAGAGCCATAGCTCATGGCGCCGGTCACAAAGCGGCGCACAATCTCGGTCCACGGCTCGACCTGGTCAATGGGGATCTCGGGACCACTAAAGTCAAAGTCGAGCAAACCACGCAGCGTGCACTTTTTGATCGCCTCGTACTCCTTGGCGCTGTAGGCCTCGTAGGCCTTTTCATTCTTGTTGCGCACAGCGTCCTGGATGCTGGCGATCGCCGCGGGCTCGTTGACGTGCGGCTCGCCGCCGTCACGCCAGTGGTACTCGCCCGACTCGGGCAGCGTCAGCGGCTTGAAGGTGGCGCGGCTCGGGTACGCGCGGCGGTGCCACTCGGCGGCGTCGCGCGCAATGTACTCAAAGTCCACGCCCTTGATGCGGCTCGCGGTGCCCACAAAGCACTTGTCGACGACGCTGCTGTCAATGCCCAGAATCTCAAAGATCTGCGCGCCCTTGTAGGACGCGAGCGACGACACGCCCATCTTGGACATTACCTTGAGGATACCGCCATCGAGCGAGTACTTGTAGTTTGCAATGACCTTGGCGTCGTCGAGCGGCGTCGCCAGCAGTTGCTCGCGGTTGAGCTTGAGCAGCGTCTCCATGGCCAGGTAGGGGCAGATGGCGTCGGCACCGTAGCCGAGCAGCACGCACATGTGCTGCACCTCGCGCGCCTCGGCAGTCTCGACAAACAAAGCAACGCGCGAGCGCTCCTTTTGTGCCACCAGGTAGTGGTGCACGGCCGAGGTGGCGATCAACGAGGAAACAGGGATACGCTCGGCACCCGTGTTGCGGTCGCTCAGCACAATGATCTTGCTGTGGTTGGCAATCGCCTCCGAGGCCTCCTTGCAGATGCGGTCGAGTGCCGCGGTGTAGCTGCCCTCGTAGGTGATGTCGATGGTCGCCACCGACCAGCTCGGGTAGAACCGTGGCAGCTGCTGGATGGCGGCAAAATCCTCCAAACTCAAAATCGGGCTCACGAGCTTGAACCGGTTGCACTGGTCGGGCTTCATCTCGAGCAAGTTGCCCTGGGGGCCAACGTCGCACTCGAGCGACATGACAATCTGCTCGCGGATCGGATCAATCGGCGGGTTGGTCACCTGGGCAAACAGCTGCCTAAAGTACTCGTAAATGAGCTTGGGCTGTTCGGTCAGGCACGCCAGACCGGTGTCGTTACCCATCGACCCCAGCGCCTCCTTGCCGTCCTGGGCCATGGGCGCCAGCAGCATGAGCACCTGCTCGTAGGTGTAGCCAAAGCACGGCAGGCGCGGGTCGGTCTGCACGGTGGTGGCGTCCAGTTTGGGCGTGAACCCATTGACCTTGGCCTTGAGGTCCTCGAGCGTGAGCAGGTTCGCCGACAGCCAGCTCTTGAAATCAAAGCGCGACGCTACCTTGGCCTTGAGCTCGCGGTCGTCGACGATCTTGCCCTCCTTAGTGTCGACCAGCAGCATGCGGCCGGGGCGCAGGCGGCCCTTTTGGATGACGCTCTCGGGCTTGATGCTCATGACGCCGACCTCGCTGGCGCAAATCATGCGGTCATCGCTTGTGACATAGTAGCGGCACGGACGCAGTCCGTTGCGGTCGAGCTGGGCGCCGCAGTAGCGGCCGTCGGCAAACGTAAACAGCGCGGGGCCGTCCCACGGCTCCATGAGGCAAGCGGCCCACTCGTAAAAGGCGCGCTTCTTGGGGTCCATATCGGGGTTGTTTTGCCACGCCTCGGGGACCATCATCATGACCGCCTCGGGCAGGCTCAGCACGCCGTTGATCACCAGCAGCTCAAGCACATTGTCAAACGCCGCCGAGTCGCTGCCGCCCTCCTCGATGATAGGGTAGAGCAGGTCGAGCATGTCTCCAAACTCGGTACTGGCCATGACGCCCTCGCGCGCGCGCATCCAGTTCTTGTTGCCGCGCAGCGTGTTGATCTCGCCATTGTGCGCGGCCCACCGCAGCGGCTGCGCGCGGTCCCACGACGGGAATGTGTTTGTCGAGAAACGCGAGTGCACCAGCGCAAAGTGCGCCTCATAGTCGACGTTCATCAGGTCGTAGTAGTAGTTGTACACCTGGACGGGCGCGAGCTGGCCCTTGTAAACAATGTTTTTGTTGCTCAGCGAGCAAATGTAAAACCAGTTGTGCAGGCCGATCGAGTGCGACGCCTGCTTGCGCAGCACGTACAGCTGGCGCTCAAACGACTCGCTGCCGGTGGCCACCACCGCGGGCTGCAGCACGAGCGGCTCGCGGCTGAGCGCGGCGGGGCCCAAAATACTCGAGTCGCGCGGCACCTCGCGCCAGCCAAGCACAGACAGGCCGAGCCCCGCGGCGATGCGCTCAAACTCGGCCTTGGACGACGCAAGCACCGACGGCTCGCTCTTGAAGAAAAGGTTGCCCACCGCGTACTCGCCGAGCGGCGGCAGCTCGACGCCCTGCATGCCAAACTCCTTGCGCATGAACTTGTCGGGGATCGAGGTCATGACACCGGCGCCGTCGCCATCGCGCGCGTCCGAGCCCACCGCGCCGCGGTGGGTCATGTTGCACAGCAGGTACTTTGCGTCCGACACAATCTTGTGGCTCTGCTCGCCCTTGATGTGGCACGAGAAGCCTACGCCGCACGCGTCCTTCTCGAGCTCGGGGTCGTAGAGGCCCTGCTTCTTGGGCAGCGCGCCGGCCCAGCTGTGATTGTCTTGCTCGTCATACTGGTACGGGTTGTAGCAGTTTTGGTCCTCCTCCATGTGACGAGGTATGATGAGGTTGGAGAGGGTGGGGGTCCACAGTCAGCCGGGAGGACCCTGCAGGGAGATGGGTTATCAGCCAATGGGAGCGCTTCCATTACGCCTCGTGCAGGTTGGTGCAGGGTCTGTGCAGGGTTTGTGTGGAATATTTAGGGCGCTCGAGGCAGGGATGCGCTCGCGACGGTGTGTGTAGGGGGGGATGGTTGTGTGCCGATCGGGTGTGCATATTTTGTGCATGTGTAATGCATAAGCGATATGCGCCACGATAAGATTGTATGATAGATTAATTATTTGGTGCTAGGTGCTCTAGGTGCGCGGGCGCGGTCGGTGTCGCACGGCGGGGATGTACGGCGGTGTCGCACGAGTCGGCGGAACGATAAGCCCGCGGCCTGGATAGATAGCGGGCTTGTGCGAGTCCTAACAAAGTCCACCAGCCTACCAGCTAGCCTACCAGCTAGCCTACCAGCTAGCCTACCAGCTAGTCTACCAGCTAGTCTATCAGCCCAAACCAGCATACTCAATCACTATCCTCCATATCATCTTGAACTTCAAGTACCTCATGCCCCTTGAACTCGTAGCCCTTTGCCATCACGCTGCGCACATTCTTATTGCTGTAGGCGTTCCAGATCTTCATCTTACCCTCAGATCCACCAACCGCTAGCACGCCCGGCGAGTCGGGTGCAAACCCAGTTGTGAATACGCGGCCCACGTCGAGGTCACGACTCAAAAGCATGCTCGGCCCGTTGAGGTTCCACAGCTTGATGCGCTTGTCCGAGCTACCGGTGATGAGCATCTCGCCGCTAATGTCCATCGTGGCAACCTCGTCGTCGTGGGCGTGCAGCGTCCACACCGCCTCCTTCTCCATGCGCGCATCAAACTTGTACACCTGGCCCTTGTCGGTACCAACAAAAAAGTGCGCGCCGTCGGGGTGCCACAATGTGCTCTCGATATCGCCCTCGACGCGGTACTTGCGGCCGTCCCCACCCCGCAGGTCAGACACAATCGCATTGTGGTCGTAGCCTCCAGACAGCAGCACGGTGCTCTCGAGCGGGTTCCACTTGACGCTGCTCACCTTGGAGGCGTGAAATTCAAAGCTCTGCACGGCCTTGTACTCGTTGAGGTCCCACAGCTTGACAGTGCAGTCGGCAGAGCCGCTAGCCAGCAGGTTGATGTGATTGGGGTTGCTGCTCAGCGAAAGAACGGCGTCCACGTGGTACTCGGGGTGGGCCTTTTTGAGCTGCTTCTTCTTTTTGCCGGTGCCGCGCGCCTCGATCTTGGCGTCGTTGGGACGCTGGCCCAGAATGGCCGTGGGGTAGACCGCATCGATCACGTCCAGGTCCCAGATCTCGATTTCGGGCTCAAACGTGCCCACAGCAATCTGGTTACCGGCCTTGCCCTCCTTGAAGGGCACCCACTCGAGGCACAGCGGGAAGCTCGGCAGCATAAAGTCGTGGTGCACATACAGGTTGGCCTCGGCCTCGTCGTACACATACACCTCGATTGTCGAAACGCCGTCCTCGGTTTTGGCCGCGAGAACGAGGTTGTCTGTGGGCATGATCTGGAGGTCCTGCTTCTCGTCCTCATCCTCCTCGTCGCCGAGCTGGAGGTACTCGTCTTTTTCGTCGAGCGCGTGGTACGAGGCGCCCCTGACGCTCGCGATGGCGTCCCAGCCGGCGTTTGGCTCGTCGTCATAGTCGTCCATATTGTATTTGTCCATTGGGTTTGAGCTAGCGGGGGCAGCAGGGGCCGTAGCAGGCGCAGGGGCAGCGTCTGTCTCCATCTGTTCGTCCTCCTGGCGCTCCTCACGCTCCTCGTGCTCCTCCTCATCCTCGACCTCACCCTCACCCTCGCCCTGCATGGCCTCGTCCAAATCGAGGTTGGCGTCAAGCAGCTCGGCCTTGGCGAGCTCAGAGATGCGCATCATCTCTTCCTCGTCCAAATTCAGCCTTTCGGGGTGCTCTTTGGCCGCTCCTCTCGGAACCCATTTCACTGCTGAAATCATAAAATTTGGTAATTTTTTTTTGGAAATTTTCTCCAAATGTGCGCGCCAGAGCGGGCCGCATGCGGGGACTAAAAGGGCATTAGATATAGATTTACAGCAGGTTAGCGAGGATGTAGACGAACGAGCCCATGGTGCCGGCCATTGCGGCGGCGTTGGCGGTGGCGACGCCGGTGGTCTTGGAGGCGACCTCTGCGGGCTTACCGGGGGAAGAGGCGGCAGGGTTAGCGGGCTTGGAGGCGGAGGCAGCAGGCTTGGAGGCGGCACCAGAGGCAGCGGGCTTGGAGGCGGCACCAGAACCAGCGGGCTTGGAGGCGGCACCAGAACCAGCGGGCTTGGAGGCGGCACCAGAACCAGCGGGCTTGGAGGCGGCACCAGAACCAGCGGGCTTGGAGGCGGCACCAGAACCAGCGGGCTTGGAGGCGGCACCAGAACCAGCGGGCTTGGAGGCAGCACCAGAACCAGCGGGCTTGGAGGCAGCACCAGAACCAGCAGGCTTGGAAGCAGCAGGAGTGCTGGTGGGGCACACGGTAGTGTACACAGTGGTGTAGGTAGTAGTGTACACAGCATCCTTGCCATCAGGACCCTTGGAGGTACCAGTGGAGCACACAGTAGTGGTCACAGTGGTCAACGAGGTCTCGGTGACATTAGCGCCCTGGGCACCCTTGGACTTGGACTCGGTGCAGGTGGGGCACACAGTCACGATGGCGGTGTCGACCTCAGTAGCGGTGACACCACCAGCAATGGAGCTCAGGACACTATCAGGGCAGTCCTCAGCATCGGCGCTAGAGGCGGCACTGGAAGCGCTAGAAGCGGCAGGGCTGCCACTGGTGGACACCGCAGTAGGGTCAACAGCGTTGCCGCCACTGGTGGAAGCAGCAGTAGGGTCAACGGCAGGGGTAGTGCTGTTGACAACAGCGGGGGCGCTGCTGGTGGTGGCGCTAGCAGTGCTGGCAGGAACGGTGCTGTTGTTCAAGCTGGCAATAACGTCCGCGCAGAGGGGGTCCTCGGTCGCACTTTGTGCAACCGCAACACTGAGCAAAGCGAGAGAGCTCGAAAGTTTCATGTCTGTGGGCCCCCCTCAGCGCCGGCCTGCGGTTTTATAAAAGATCTGCAGCCCGTGCATGAATATGCATACACCACCTTTCATGCATAGCCGCCTGAACATAAATAAACACCGCCTTTTTGCCCAAGCCTATAGTTCAGCACTGCTCGAGATTCTCTTCTGGCACGTTTTGTTGACCCATGCACGGCTATGCATAGATATGCATACGCACAGCTTAAAGTCAGACAGCACCTACATTCCGGGCCTGGCGCGCAATCCAACCGCGTACATACAACCTAAATGGCTACTACACCTCGCCTCGGGGCCAAATTCGCGTGCCCCTCTCCGCCATCGCGTGTCGTTACAAAGGGCCGCTCGACCAACCCCACTTTTCGTTTACGGAACCCCTCGCCAAATCTCCGCTTTGCATGACCGCCTTTTATTTTCAAATCTGCCGGGGCAGTTTACGAGCTACAAAACTAGAATCTAAAACAAGCCGTAACGTCGAAATATAGGGCATGCCAGAACGTGCCTCAACGGGTCATACCTAGCATGACCGAGCATGAGCTGCAGGGTGGGGCTGGTGCCACAGTTAAAAATAGCGGTCAGGCAGGCCATGCCAGCCAGGCATGCCAGCCAAGCACCAGTTAAATCCAATCCCCTCTTTAGTACATTCTATATGCCTCCTGCCCCGTGGTCCTCGCCCGGCCTCGATATTCCATGCATAGAATAAACATCAGCTATCTACCTAGCGCCTGTGCCTCGCGATAATGCGTGCTGCTCAGCTTTTCCGTGCTGTCACGCCCCGGCACAAGCCCAATCTCGAAAACCTCCAGCGGCGCCCACCCCTTTTCCTGGCGGAACTTGTTGATCGCGGCCCCGCCAGAGGCCGTTTCCTGCGAAAGGGCCAGCGCATCGATCCCTTCAACAGTCCCTGTGGGGCCGTAGACGTCATTGATCTGGTGCGGCGACACCTTGAGCCTGGGGAACACCGCGGCCATAAATTCCCTCACTACTTCCTCCCGCACGCCGTACGAGTCTAGCTCCTCGGCGAACTTTTTATTTTTCAGTAGCTCGGGCCCTGTAATCCCTACAATTAGCTCGTGCTTGGCCCACAGTCCGCCTACCGTCAACAGCAGTTTGTGGCCAATGTGAAAGTGGTCAAAAGTGCCGCCCAGCGCTACCACAGGCCGTGATCGAACCTTGCACTCGACATTGGATGTCTCAGGGCAGCTCAAGGTAGGGCTCTCCATGGGCTCGATGCGGCTCATGTTTATGCCCTCGATATCCAAATTAGAGTACACAAAGGGCCAGGGCTGCATCTCAAGATTAGGCAGGACCCGGCACACGATCTGCGTGTCCAAGCAGTGCCCATAGCACTCTCTAATGATCGATTCGGCATCGTTCAAAGAGTCCGGGCAATTGACCAAAACAACGTCCAGGGACGGGCTCAATGAGTACTCCTGGAGTGCTTGCAATACGCTGCGGATGTATCCGCCCTTGTTTGGCTCGCTGGCGTCCAAAATCAGAGCCATTTTCGTCAAAGTTACGTCAACATGTCCCTTTGCCATCAGTTTGAGGAATGGGCACGGGCAAAGGCCGGGTTCAATGTGATATTTTCACGCCTTAGGCATTATAATGTCCACGAGCAAGCTACAAGAGTCTTTGAGCACAATTTGAGCCTATATTATCCTCTTTTCGCTCAGGCCGCAGTCCGTTCCAGTAAAGATTCGCTGCTTGCGGCAAACCTAGTGGCCCTGGTGACATCGCAACTGGATTCTGAAGGTGAGCAAATTGTCAAGAGTATCTTGTATGCCTGCAAATCCCAAGTCTCTGCGTTTGGCGGCTCTCTCGACAACTCTCAGCCTATCCTGATCCTTGCACACCTGCTAGTGCTTAAAACAATTGATGCTTGGCCATTGTACCAGTTATTGGTGTGCCTGTGTCGTGATAAAAAGTTTAAACTCGTTTCGAGCGTGCTGGGGATATGCGGCTCTGAGCTCAAAGCGGCGTCCCATGATTCGTACACCCACATTCAAAGCCAGATCGGTAGCGTTGCAGAGCAGCATCCGGCGCTTGACATTGTTTTGGACCGGTACAAGCGGCTAGTCAGGGGCGACATCGAGTCGGTGCAAGAGCTAGCTGCGGAATTTACACAACTCAAGGCCTGCGATTGGGAGCCTTCAAGGACCTTGATACTTGGAGAGGAGAGTGAGAGTGAGAGCGAGAGCGAGAGCGGCGAGAGCGAACACAATTCCCCCGAGTCCACCCCTGCTCAGGCTACACACGCCCCTCCCGCCGCTCACGCCCCTCCCGCCCCTCAGCTTTCAGCAAGCGACATCCAACTACAAAAAACAATCTACCTCACAATCATGTCCTCAATATCGTCCAAAGAAGCGTGCCACAAACTCGTGGCCCTGGGTAACCGGCCTCTAGTAGTAAAGATGCTTATCGAGGCCTGCAAGCAAGAAAAGGTATACAACAAAAATTTCGGCACCATCGGCCACGGTCTATGCAATGTGGGTTCGCAATGGCGGCAGGAGCTAGCAAGCAGCTTTGAGCACCAGTACGTTGCAGTTGAGGAGCTAAACACCAGAGAGATCCGGCACCTGGGCACCCTGTACGGGTGGCTGGTCTCAACCAAAAGCATTCCTTGGAGCATTCTTGCGATTGCACGCCTAACACCAGAACAAAGCACCCCAAGCACCCGCATTTTCCTGCAAGCCATTTTCGAGGAGATGCGCCGGGAGGCTGGCCTCGCCGAGATGAAAACCCGCCTCAAGCAATTTGAGGGGCTCTTTCCCAGAGACATTGCCGGACTGCGGTTCAGTATAAACTTTTTCACTGCTATAAAAATGGGACCCTTGACGGACGAGTCAAGAGTAGAGCTCAAGCGCCTCGAGGCCGTTATTTAAGAAAGCCACCCATGAGGTCCATAATATTAAACTCCCGCTGAGGCTTGATGCCAAAGTAGTTCTCCTCAATAAAGGCGATCGGGGCAGCCCATTGCTGGTACTGTTGCGGGTTGTACTCTTCACGCAAGACGTGGTACAGAGCCCTCTCTCTACGGGCGCACGCCGCCACCAAGAGCCTCAAAAAGTTGAGAAGTGGCAGCGAGTACACCTCTGGGTCCTTTGATTCAGGCTCTGGCAGCGCTGCCTCGAGGTAGGCGTTTACTCCGCGCATATCACAGGTGCTCAGGTATCCAAACACACCCCTCGAGACGTAAAACCCATAATCCTTGGCCTCGGCCTTGGCGGCCCATCTCTTGTGCATTTCCGCGAGCACAATGGCGCTCTCCCTTGTGCCGAGCAGGAGGTGGTGCTCTGCGGTCAAAAAGTCCTCCGATTGGGCGATTATGGACCCAAACAGGTGGTGAACGTCCGCGTCGCCGCCCTTACAGGTGACTGAGGTCCACTTTTCCGCCTGGCGAGCGAGCTGTCCCAATGTGGTGTCCAACGGGTTGAGCTGCAGGACGAGCTGGGCAAGGCGGCCCTTGGAAACGCCGTCAACGGCAACCTGTCCCTCAATGTATACGGTGAGGAGGTAGGCAATCAGGTCGCTCACCGACCCCAACTCGCCAGCGCGCGCCAGCAAAAGTCCGCACGAGTAGAGGGCGTGCGCGGCGTCCTGCCACTTTTTCTGACGGATTTGGCGAGCCACCACGGTGCGCACGGCCTGGTGGGCCTCGTAGTACTCCTCATTTGCGATCCGCAACTGGACCCTGGCCAACGTCTTTTCCATGATTAATGGGTGGGTGAAAGCGACGTATTGAGAGGGGTGGTCACAAAATAGTAGACAAGTTCTTGTAGTATAGCTTGCTCTTGGTTTACAAATGCGACGGCACTTTGCCAAGGCAGAACCTGAAGCGGATGAGGGGTTGACGCTCAAGCGGCGCCGCACTAGCAAAAGAATCGCCCTGAATATTGACGCGGCACCCTTTATATCTACTCCCGAGGCGCCTAGCGGCCCAATGCCCGAGGAGCCGTCGTCGTTTTTATCCCAACTGCGACAGCACAAAAAGGTGCCGAATCCGTACGAATCTGCACCCATCCCGACCAAAAAACTTGAGTTTAACGAGCCGGGCAAGATCAGCAGGCTGGCCCAGCGCGACCGCCTCGAGAAGGAGGTGGGGTCACTCGCCGTACCAGTGCCTCCCTCGCGTGAATGGTGGGATGAAAATGTGTCTGTTGGCGAGCACGAGATCGAACTCGAGCTCCAAGAACCCGAGGCGTCGCCCCCCATCAGTGTGTACCTGACTCCAGAGGAGCAGCGTAAAAAGCGGCGCAATGAGCGGCAGGCGGCTCAGGCCGAGCAGCGCGAGCGCATCAAAAACGGGCAGGAGGCACCACCGCCCCCAAAACTCTCGCGATCAAACGTGCTCGCGGTGATGGGCGGGGACTACCTCAAGGACCCCACAAGGTACGACCAGGTTGCACGCGAGGCGGAGCTCGAGCGGCGCAGAAAGCACGAGCAAGCCAATGAAGACAGAAAGCCAAGTGCCGACGACAAGTGGGAGGCGCAGGCGGCCAAGCTGGAGGCTAGTCGACACAAGAGCCTGGTGTGCACCATGTACTATATTCACGATATCGACAGCAAGGCGCGGTATGTGGTGGACTACACGGCCAAAAAGTATTTATTTACGGGCGCTCTTGTGACGTGCGGTAGCGATTCGGTGCTGGTCACTGAGGGCGGGGAGCGCGAGCAGCTCAAATTTGAAAAGCTGATGGGGAAACTTGGGTGCGGCTTGCAGGTATTCAAAGGGTACACGCGGTCCAAGTTTGAGCGCTGGTCGCTGCACAATTTTAGCGAGGAGCAGGCGCTTGGGTTTTTCGAGTCTCGAGGGTGCGGCGTTTATCTAGGGGTGTGTTTAGCATTTAGGAGCGCGTGTCCTAAGTGAGGGTGAGGAGGGTTTTTTATCACCATCAGGTGGCCTAAAGAGCTGTGTGATCGCGCATCCTTAGCCATAATAACTATTTCATACCAGCAACTGCATCAATCTGCAAGGTCATGCAGACCCTGTCCTGCGTCCCGCTTTACAAAATTAAAACCCCCTGTAATGTGCTTGGTTTTGTTTTGAGCTGAAATATTAATACTTCTCTAGATGAATTGAGTAGGCGCGGTCTCGCTCCATGAGCAGAACTGTTCCCCACAGCGGGCCTGCATGGTGGCGCGCGCGCGCATTATAATCAAAAGGTATAAATAGGGCGCGTGGCCCCCAATTAGTGCTATTGTGAGCATGGGTCCACAATCAGTAGGTGAGTGCTGTCGCTGCTAGAAATAGCACAGGGCTAACAGTGGCGATGTATTAGCAGCTGCTAGCGCTAATTAATTGAGCGGTGGTAGTTGGTACTGGTGCTACTTGTTGTCCAAAAGTAAATCCCGAAGGCCAGGCAGCTCGCTGCAAATCCTACACACAACTGTCCCTTCCCGCCCCACCACCTGCGGGACGAGCTGTAGGCAAGAGACATTCATGTAGAGGATTGTGGCAGAGTGCCTGGTCTTCAGGGTGTATTCAGTTTATTTGTATGTACACATCTTGCGTTTCTGGTGAGCGGGAGTCCAAGTCGAGTGAGGGCTCATGTTGAGCATGGAGTACTAGACCTCTAGGCTGTCCTCCAGGACGCAAGGCGTGTGTGCGCCGTATCGCGCGTTGAGCAGCGTGCAGCATGCTCAGCTCCATCAGGGTGTCGTCTACAAGTGGTGGGCCTTCCAAATGGCAGGTGTTGCACCCCTAATTCACAATAGGTACCTTTTACACTGGTGGAACTACTTGAAGAGCGCGAATAGCTTAATAGAGGTAGACAAGGTAGGCGAACTTGAGTGTGTTGGCTGTGCGAGATCGGTCAGAGTCTTGTCTATGTAAAGCCTCGGTGAGGACATCAGGCCTAGTGAGTTTGAGGTGGTGGAGGGGCTAGTAGAATTGTGAGTTTCATGTTTGCATAAAGCACGGACTAATGTAGTGGCCTTATTTTAATTCCCAAATCTGCTCCCTACACACCCACCCTACACCCACCCTACACCCACCACGTCTTACTCATGACGAGCCTCAAGTCGTTCATCAAGAGCGTGCGCGCGGCAAAGACCGTGGCCGCCGAACGAACCGCGATCCAAAAGGAGAGCGCGGCCATCCGTACGTCGTTCCGTGACGACCGGGCCTCGCAGTCCACGCGGCGCGCAAACATCGCCAAGCTGCTGTACCTGTTTACCCTCGGCGAACGCACGCATTTCGGCCAGGTTGAGTGCGTCAAGCTGCTTGCCTCGCCGTATTTCGTCGACAAGCGCCTCGGGTACCTCGGCACGATGCTCCTGTTGGACGAGAACCAGGAGGTGCTGATGCTCATCACCAATTCGCTTGACAACGACCTGAGCCACCCCAACCAGTACGTGGTGAGTCTTGCGCTGTGCACAATGGCCAACATCGCGTCGGTGGACATGTCGCGCGACCTGTTTGGCAAGATCCAAAAGCTGGTGGGCAGCTCCAACGCGTTTCTGCGCAAAAAGGCCGTGCTTTGCGCGCTGCGCATCGTGCGCAAGGTGCCCGAGCTCGAGGAGATGTTTGTCGAGCATCTCAAGGTGCTGCTGCTCGAGCAGAACAACAGCGTGCTGCTCAGCGCGTGCTCGCTGGGCATCGAGATGATCGACAACAATCCGGACCTGGTGAACGACATTGAGGGCTTTCTGCCGCAGCTCTTGCTTGCGCTCAAGACGCTCGCAACCACATACAACACAGAGTACGACGTGGGCGGCATCCCGGACCCGTTTCTGCAGACGAGGCTCATTCGCCTGCTGCGCGCGATCGGCCAGGACAACCCCGACCTGAGCGAGCAAATGAGCGATCTGCTGGCGGCAATCGTCACCAACACCGACACAACTAAGAACGTGGGCAACGCCGTGCTCTACGAGGCGGTCCTGGCGATCTTTGGCATTGAGAGCGACTCTGCGCTGCGGGTGCTGGGGATCAACGTGCTGGGCAAGTTCCTCGGCAACAAGGACAACAACACGCGCTACGTGGCGCTCAACACGCTGCTCAAGGTGGTGTCGATCGAGCCCGTGGCGGTGCAGCGGCACCGGGCGACGATCGTCGAGTGCTTTAGCGACCCCGACCTGAGCATCCGGCGACGTGCGCTCGAACTCAGCTACTCGCTCATCAACGAGCACAATGTGCGCGTGATGGTCAAGGAGCTGCTTGGGTTTTTGCAAGGGTGCGACACTGAGTTCAAGTCCGAGATGGTGTCGCAGATTGCGCTCGCCGCGGAGCGGTTCGCGCCAAACAAGCGCTGGCACCTCGACACACTGATGCGTGCCCTCAAGCTGGCTGGGTCCTACGTCAAGGAGAACATCCTCAGCGCGTTCATTCTGCAGACGATCGAGGCGCCCGAGCTGCAGCTCTACGTTGTGCAGTCGCTGTACGCCGGGCTCATCAAGGACTTTAGCCAGAGCGGTCTCACCGTGGTGTCGCTGTGGCTGATTGCCGAGTACGCCGACCAGCTGCTGGCGGGCGGTAGCTACACGTTTGACGACCAGAACGTGCAGGTGAGCGAGGGTGCGCTCGTTGACCTGATTCTGGGCGTGCTCGGCAGCCCGTGCGCCACGCTGGTGGTACAGGAGTATGGTATCAACGCGCTCGTCAAGCTGAGCACGCGGCTGTCGGAGCCTGCACAGCTCGACCGGCTGCGCCGCGCGCTCGACTCGTACCAGTCGGCGCTGTCGACCGAGGTGCAGCAGCGTGCGCTCGAGTACGGCGTGCTAATTGGCGAGGCCGGCCTGCGCAAGGGCGTCTTGACCAAGATGCCCGCGCCCGAGTTTGGCGACGACCTTGAGACGCAGCACGCCAAGGCCATGTCCAAGGCGCTGGTCAAGCGCAAGAAGCGTGTGCCCATCTCGACCGGCCAGAACGCCAACGCACGCAAGCGCAACACCGACGCCGTGGCCGACCTGCTCGACTTTGGGGCCGACGCGGCGCCCGTCCCGCAGACTTCGAACGATCTGCTTGCGGATATTTTCGGTGGTGGTGCCCCCGCTGCTGCCGCGCCCGCGCCCGCACCCGCTGCTGCTGCTCCCCAGGGCACAACCGCCTTTGCCGACGATGCGATCGAGCTCAAGTTCACAGACTCGCAGGAGGCGCCGGGCACGGTGCTCATCCGCGCAGTGTTTGTCGCAAAGCAGCCCGTCTCGGGGCTCGCCCTCCAGGTGGCGGTGCCCAAATCCCAAAAGCTCAGCCTGCAGCCACTCTCGAGCAGCGCCGTGTCGCCAGGCAGCACTGCTGAGCAGTCGATTCGCGTGACCGGTGCACCTGGAGGGGCGCCTCGCCTTAGACTGCGCATCTCGTATACTTGTGGCGGTGACGAGCGCCAGCAGCAGCTGGACTATGCAAAATTCAGCAGCACTTTGTAGGTAGATAGATACCCTTGCTGAACCTCTTCAGCTAGATCAATCAGCTCTCTCTCTATGTAAGTAAATAGATACCCTCTGAGTGCTGAGCCTCCTTAACTAGATCAAACAGCTCTCTCTCTCTCTCTGTCTCTCTCTTTCTCTCTCTTTCTCTCTCTCTCGAGCCTCACTCCCTCACTCCAGCACACCTTTAGAACTTTAGTTTCATTACAATAATATATAAATCAAGCATGAGAGAGCTTTCTGTCGCGGGCAGCACGACTGGTCCCCTCAAGATCGTCAAGCGACTTCATGCCAAACGTCGACATGCGCGCCTTGATGCGGCGGCAGTTTTGCTTGACAATCTGGCTAGTGGACATGGAGAAAATATCGTCAATCTCCTCAAGAGTGCGGTCCTTGGTCTCGGGCATAAAGAACAGCTGGAAGAAGAAACCGAGCACGGCAATACCGCCAAAGAATCCAATCATGAGACCAATGTACTCCATGGCGATCGTCATGCTGGTAAAGTTGTAGGTAACGGTGAACGCCCACAGGTACACCGAGGCAGAGGAGATGGAGACACCCTGGGCACGAGTACGCAGCGAGAAGGACTCGGCAGGAACGACCCATGTGAGGCAGGCGTACGAGCCAAAGAAGCCCATGTACAAATAAATACCGGTGAGTGTGACACCAAGAGCGGCAGTCTTGTTGGTGGCAATGTCGATACGAGAGCCAACACCAACAAGCACGAGGCCGATAAAGAAGCCGACCAGATTCTGGGCCCACACGCGGCGACCAGAGCGGTCCATCCAGAGGATTGCGGGAATGGTACCAATGAGCAAGGCAGCGCCCGAGGGAATGGACATGATAACCGACTTTTTGGCGTCAAATCCAACAGAGGTCATGAGGCTGGACATGTTGTAGAGGACGCCATTCACACCGGTCATCTGGCCGAGGAACATCATAACAAGCGAGTAGACCAGCGCGCGGCGGTTGCGGGGGTTAACAAACAGCTCGAGGTAACGCTGGTACCAGGTCTCGGTGAGCTCGATCTCGCGCTCGCGGGCAGCGGCCTGGCGCAGCTCCAGGAACTCAATCTGAGCGGGGGCGCTGTCGTGGTCACGAAGGCGCTTCCACACGTACCAGGCCTCACCGGTCTTGCCAACAGACACGAGCCAACGCGGGGACTCGGGGAGGAAGAAGAGACCAATCAGCAGAATAGTGGAGAACAGCAGCGACGAGCCGAGCATGAGGCGCCATCCTCCGGGCTTGTCGCTAAACACATCAAAGAAGATTGCACCAATCGCGTAGCCAACAACCTCACCAAACGCAAGCATAAACTGGTAGAGCGAGACGAGGTTACCGCGGACATTGGCGGGGACGGACTCGGAGATGTAAATACCAACGCAGCCGCCCTCAATACCAATACCAATACCCAAAAAGAAACGGCCAACAAACAGCTCATTGACGCCCTGAGCAGCAGCGCACAAAATGCCACCAACGGTGTACCAGATACAAGAGACAATCAGGGAGCCACGGCGGCCAATAAAGTGGTTGAGCGGGGTCATCATGAGCGAGCCGGCAATGGCGCCAATGGGCATGAGCGAGTCAATCAGGGCCTTTTCGTGCTCGGTGAGCTCCTTGCCCTGGTTGATGAACCAGGTATACATGCCGTTCTTTGCACCAGAAATAATACTCTGGTCGAGACCAGACAGCATACCGGCAAAGGCAGCAAACACGCCGAGCATGAGGATCATTTTGCTCTCGGGGATCTTGATGGGGATCTGTGCAAGGTAAATTCTCTCCCAAAGGGTCTTTTGGCCGTGCTCTCTGGTGGCCATCTCGTCGAGCTCGGCGATCTGTGAGTCGAGGTCGGCCCTATTGAGAGTGGCGAACTCGTTTTCTTGCAGCTTGCCGCCATCGTCGTTGTGGATGTCGTCGTGGATCTTGACCTTCTCGACGCTGGCGTCTGAGAACTCGGTGTTGTCAATGTGCGCGTCGTCAAATGAAGTCATCGAGCGTGAACTGATCTTTGTGTGGGGTGGGGCCCCTGCCTTTATAGGGCAAGAATTGTGAGGGCTGCAAAAGGTATCTGGGGTGCATGAACGCTTGGCACGCGCATACATGCGCATTGCATGTAATGACAAAGCGCATGACGCGCCTCGGGAAAAACTGTCTTGGCGTCGGAAAAGAGCGAGAAAAACGCCATTACTGGGTAGAATAACGGGTTAGTTGGGCTGAGGGTGCTGTAGAGCCCGCTTAATGTATGCGCAAGCCAACTAGCGGGGTGAGCTGCCGCGTTTGGACCCCAAACAAGCCCCCTCCAAAAAAAGCCCGATGACGCAGGGTCCACTGCACTTTTGTGGAGTCGGCAGGTGCTTCAATTGTGCCTGCTCGCACCGGTAGAGGGCTAATTTCGTGTATGCGCTGAAATTAAACCATAAGTAGCTAGATTTGGCTAAAAAAATCGGCGCTCGTGGAGAGCCATAGCGAGCCGTGGCGAGCCGAGTCGGCCTCTTTAGTTTGCGTAGATACCCGTAACTGTTGCTGTCACCCGGCCTTGTAGTACTTTGCGAAAAAAGTCTGAGCAGGCCTACACACACACACACACACACAAACGACCTGCTCACACTGCCCAACCACCGTTTAGTCAGCCCCCGCTTTTTTCATGCATATGCGATGCCTATGCGTCTGCAGCATGCACAGAGATGTCACCCCATTAGTGTCGTGAGCCACGTCGAGTGTGTGGGATTTGGGGCATTCAGGGCTATATTATGCTACAGTTTGGGTGGCCCAGGCCGAAAAGCTGGCCAAATTCCGCCACCCCCAACCGACGCACCACCGCACAATGAGCCCCGCCGCCACCGTCTCTGGGAAATTTTCAACGTGTTTCAGAGTGGACCAGCCTCGCTGGGGGCTTTCTGGTCTGCATTGTATCTAGATACTAGCCGTTGGAGGGCTTGTGCGCGAGCGAGTGGCGTCTATTTTTAGCATTGGCACAAGGCTGCGGTGCGGGCCTCCAAAATTGGTAGCTCTTTTATGAGCACAAAATTCTGCACGAGTTGCACGCTCTTGATCCGGTATTTGACCTGTTTTCGCCGACATGGAACAGATCAACCCCACCATGCGTCGGAAAATCTCATTGATTCCGGCATGCAGCTCGAATAACAAGGCTCTGGGGGAGGCCATGGATGAACGGGGGCTGATGATCTGGGTGCATCTAATGCATGGCGATATGCGGACGCGATTTCCCCAGGAAATGCGGATCTTGGCGGGTTGCGGGGAGGCGGCAGGAGGGGATGCCAAGGCCACGAGCGCTGCGGACGATCGGGGCGGTACAGTTTGGGATGTTTTGAGCTATTTAGAGTTTAAAAATGAGGGTACCCGAGTATGAGCGGCGCTGCTTGGGTTAATGGGGGGTGCGTTGATCTGCATCACCGCGCATTAGCGAGGGGAGATGGGTTGCTCAGGGCGGTTTGAATATCAGGTCCGGGTGGTGCAGGGATTAGGGGCTAGGCATGAGCAAAGATATAGGCTCAGGCATGAGGGACTAACAGAATGGCAGCACTGTTGGCAGCACTGTTGGCAGCACCTCTGGCGGCACCAGGCCATATTGAGCTACTCCCCGTTAACCCCCCGTTAACCCCCCGTTAACCCCCCGTTAGCCCCCCGTTAGCCCCCCTTTAGCCCCCCGTTAGCCCCCCTACCCCCCTTCATCTGTCATGACTGAGGAGGACCAATTTGAGGACGACGTTAGCCTAAGCCCGAGCAGCCCGCAGGGGATCAAGCCCGAGGACGAGGACCAGGACGACAAGTATGAGGACGCCCTCGACCTGGACACGGCCAACATGAAGTCCAAGGTGTGGCTGGTGCGGATGCCGAAATTCCTGATGGAGCAGTGGAAGGATGTGGAGAGTATAAGCGGGAGCGAGCTGGGCAAGGTGCAGATCAAGCAGGGCAGTGCCAACGAGCAGTGGAAGGTGCGCATGATGCTGGCCAACACGGCGAGGAACGCCGACATGCCGCACAGCTACGACCTGACGCTGGTGCACCAGTCGCTGGAAAACACGTATTTATTCAAAGAGACGGAGCTGCCCAAGTCTGTGAGCAGCGCGCACGCGCCGGGGCCGTCGATTGCGCCGACCGAGCCGCGCGACTACACGCCGGTGGTGCGCAACGTGCTCAAGCGCACGGCGCTGGTTGGGCAGGCGGTGCACGAATGCGCGGTGACGCCCGACTTTAGGGACCCCAACTACGGGAACGTGATTGCCAAGCGCAAGAGGGAGGAGCAGACCAAGGACCCCGAGCGGCAGGTGACGCTGCTCGAGGACACGGCGGGCGTTGGCGGGCTCAAGTACGGTGCGTCGATGCGCCAGCAGCGGTCGTGGCTCAAACCGCAGCACAAGCGCGACATGTACCGCAACGGTGACGGCAAGGCGATCCGCATCGACAAGAACGAGCTGCTGGACAAGCTGTTCAAGTTGTTTGAGGAGCTTGAGTTTTGGCCGCTCAAGACGCTGCGCGAGCGCACCAAACAGCCGGAGGTTTATCTCAAGGAGGTGCTCGACACGATTGCGGTGCTGTACAAGAAGGGCCCACAGGCCAACAAGTATGGGCTCAAGCCTGAGTTTAAGATCAAGGGTGACCATGGGGTTGGGGATGCCGAGGATGATGATGAAGATTTGGTAGATGTTTTTTGAGAGGCACACAAATGAACAAAGGTCAAGCATATACACACAAATACATACACATAGACACACAAATGTACAAGCATACACACATACACACACATAGACACACAAAGGTACTAGCATATACACACAAATGTACAAGCATATACACACAATCTAGCACTTGTAATCCCATATCCTTCAATTCTAATAATCTCGACACAATCCTACAAATCACACCAACCGGTTCACACCCACCCACGCCAAACTAAAACAACTGCTCCACAGTACCCTAACAACTCCTGTAAATCAACAAAGCCTATTTTCAACACAGCCTATTTTCAACTACACCCCTTCACCATGTACCCCTCGCACCGCTTACCTTCCCCACAGTGACTCATGTCTGAAAAGCGTAAGTAGCGCCATCTCCAGCGGCACACTAACAAGCCTTGCCGTTCATCTACCAGTTTGCATCCGGCGCCGTGGCCGGCGTCTCGGAGATCCTCGTCATGTACCCCCTCGACGTGGTCAAGACGCGCATGCAGCTCCAGACCGCCGGCAGCGGCGAGCAGTACAAGAGCATGTTTGACTGCTTCGGCAAGATCGTCAAGGCCGAGGGCTTCAGCCGCCTCTACAAGGGCATCAGCGCGCCGATCCTCATGGAGGCGCCCAAGCGCGCGGTCAAGTTCAGCGCCAACGACGAGTGGGGCAAGTTCTACCGCGGGGTGTTTGGCGTCACCCAGGTCACGCAGCCGCTGGCGATCCTGACCGGCGCGACCGCGGGCGCCACCGAGTCGTTTGTGGTTGTGCCGTTTGAGCTGGTCAAGATCCGCCTGCAGGACCGCAACTCGACCTTCAAGGGCCCCGGCGACGTGATCAAACACACCATCAAAAATGAGGGCGTTCTCGGCATCTACAACGGGCTCGAGGCCACTCTGTGGCGCCACATCTCGTGGAACGCCGGCTACTTTGGCTCCATCTTTCAGATCCGCCAGCTGCTGCCGACCGCGACCACCAAGAGCGAGCAGACGCGCAACGACTTGCTGAGCGGTGCCATTGGTGGTACTGTGGGTACCCTGCTCAACACCCCGTTCGACGTGGTCAAGTCGCGCATTCAGAGCGTGACCAAGGTGCCTGGCCAGGTGCCAAAGTACAACTGGACATTCCCTGCGGTAGCGACCGTGTTCCGCGAGGAGGGCTTTGCCGCGCTGTACAAGGGCTTTGTGCCCAAGGTGCTGCGTCTTGGCCCTGGCGGCGGAATTTTGCTGGTGGTCTACACCACCTGCATGGACTATTTCCGTGGGTTTCACTATGGAAGTGCTAATTAGGTAATTAGGCAGTTAAAGAACCTCGCTCAAAATCATCTTTGCAGCGGCCTCAACCTGAGCCTTGGACCCCACAATCTCGATTGGCTGCATCTGCTTGCGCGCGTTCTTGGGCACAAAAATGCTGCAGCCCGTCTTTTGGCGCAGCGCATTGATCGTCGCGCCCATTGGCCCAATCACCGACGAGTAGTAGGTTGGCTTGGCCAGCCATAGGAACCCCACCGTGTCGTACTGCTCGATTGATGCGAGCGCCTGTTGCAAGTGTGCGAGGGCCTGGTCGACCTGTTCCTGCTGCTTGCCGCTCAGCGTCCATGTGAGGGTGTTTTGTGTGGTGCTGGGCGATGGCAATGGGGCAGTCTCAAGGTGCGACTCGGTAAACTCGGGCGCAGCGGGCACCGTGCGGTCCTTGGCAAACGCCTGCTTGCCCACCTGCAGCTGGACGCCAAACTCGTCTGCGAGCTGACGCGCTAGCATTCCGCGGTTGAACAGCTCGGCGGCGCGCGCGCTGGGCACGGCCACCTTGGCGCGGCCCGCGCTCACGAGGCCCATAATCGCGTCCTTAGCTCCCGTCACGGCCGCCTCGGAGGGGCCCTTGACGGTGACCTTGCCCTGGCGCGTGATGTTGACCGCGACGCCGTGCTCCTCCTCGATCGCCCGCTTGCGCGAGCCGCCGTGGCCCAGCACGGCGCTGAACTCGTCCGCGGGGATCTCAAAGCTCACGCTGTGCTTCTCCTGCGCCTCCAGTCGCGCAACAAGCTCGCGAATCTGCCGCTCGATCGACTCAACCACCTTGGACGGCCCAGAGATCTTGACGGTGCTGCTGGTCGAGGTGCTCGACGGCACCTGCAGCGTGCGCGGGTTCCACGGCTCAGTGACGCCGCCCGCCTGCTCGATGATCTTGCGCCGCGTCTCGTTGTTGGGGCCCACCAGGTGGCGGTGGAACTGCGGGTTGACCTCGATACTGCGCTCGGTCGCGTCCAGCAGCTCGTCGACCGCCGCCTGGATCTGCTTGGCCGCGGCCGCAACCTGCTTTTGCTCGCCCACGATCGTAATGGCGATCTTGTCGTCGACCGGCTCGCGCGCAATGTCGATCGTCGTTTCGGTCTGTTGCTTGATGCCCGAGATGTTGGACCCGCCGCGGCCAATGATGCGGTTCACCGCCGTTTGCGGCACCAGCAGCTCCTTGCTGAACGAGTGCGACTCTTCGTACTCGACCAGGTCCTTGAACTCCTTGACCGTCTGCTCAACACCCTTGCTGGGGCCCACAAGCACGATCTCGTCCTCCTTGGCGCTGGTGTCGCCGGGCTTGGGGAACTGCACGTGCACGCCGTACTTCTCCTTGATGCGCCGCACAAACTTGCCCTTGTTGCCAATCAGCACCGAGTGGTGCTTCTGGGCGACCTGCAGCGTGCGCGTCGTCTCGTCCTGCAGGCGCCGCTCGGTCTGCCCGATTGCCTTGCGCGCTTCCTTGACGTTTGCCTCGAGGCCGCGCACCGTGACGGCCCCGGACTCTGCCACGTCGATGCGCACGTCAAACTCGCCGCGCAGCTTGGCGATGTTGGCGCCGCTGCGGCCAATCAGGTTGCGGATGTGCTTGGGGTCAAACTGCAGCGTCTCGGTGTAGTTTGATTTTGTGTGGTGGTCCTTGGACGCCGCAATGAGCCCGGGCAGCGCGGACGCCAGCCGGTCGACGTCCGCCCGGAGCCCGCTCAGGGTGACGCTCTTTGTGTTGACCACGACGTGGACGCCGGCCGCGAGCGCCTTGAACTCGGCGGCGGCGGCGCCCAGCGGCTCCCGCACGTACCGCAGGTCGGCCGCCGCAACGGGTACCTTTTTCTCGTAGATGTTGGCATCCAGGTGCTGTGCGGCCTCGAGCAGCGCCTCGGCCTCGTCCAGCGTCTGCTTGATTTCGGCGTCGCTGGGGGCAAAGTCTTCTTCGTTGCCCAGGTACACGAGCGAGGGGGATGAGGCTGAGGGCACAAACTGCACATACAGTGCACTAATCCGTGGGGCAGCCTCGCGCGCGAGTTTCTGCGCCTGAGCACTCTTGAGCGCGCCGAGCGAGCGCACGCGCTGGGGAGTCACCTTGTTGACCTCCTCCACCAGCTGCTTCTTGGCGGCAGAGGTGGCGGCCTGGTCGCGACCAGAGATGTGGTACACGGGGCCACTACCCTCGATGGTCGCACCGCTCGAGCCGGCGATCCGCGCAGGGACCCCGGCGTGCTCCAGGTAGGCGCTCACCAACTGCGCGTGCTCGCTGGTCTTGTTGTGGGCGCGCGAGATGTCGAGCTCGGCAGACACAGTGGCCCGCGCGAGCTCGCGGAGGTGCGCGGCCGCCTTGGGCACCGCACTGGCCGGGCCGTACACGGCGCCGCCAACGTACACGGCGCCAAACTCGGCCAGGTCAGAGTCAATAAACGCGGGGACGCCTCCGACCTCCTGGGCAACAAACGTGTCGTTTGCCTCGCTGAGTAGCGCGTCGATCTTGGCCTGGGCCTCGGCGACCTCGCTCGACGTGCCGCTGAGGTGGACCGCGTCGCCAGACACCTTGCCCAGCCCGAGGCGCTCGACAAACGGCGCCTGCCGCGGGCTGAGGGCGCGCGAGCTCTTGAGGGTGGTCCTGTCTGCGATCTCGGCGATGGCGGCGAGCGCCTGCTGGACGCCCGACGCCTCGCCGCTGACATCGACGGCGCAGGTCTTGGCGGTCCACTCGCCGGCCGAGGCCTGGACGTCGCCCACCGAGATCTTGACGTCGTGCGTCTGCTGCAGCTGCTTGATGCTGGCGCCGGCCTTACCCAGGACCGAGGAGCGGGCCTCGGCGGCGATCTCGATGCGTTTCGAGACCTTGGGGCTCAGCTTGCGTTTGAGCTCGCGGGCCACCGCCTCGCACTCGGGGCCGCGCAGCAGGATCGTGGTGGCGCCCGTGCTTGAGTAGGAGCTCTCGACCTTGACTTTGGGGTGGGACCTTGTTGCTTGCTGCACGGCTGCGGCCAGGTCGCGCTTATCGACCTTGTCCACGTTAAGGGTAGCGCTGGCCTCGCTAACGGTGGCCTGTTTGTGGGAGAGGGCGCCCCAGGGCTTGGGGGACACACGGGGCAGCGAGGGCAGCTTGGGCAGCGAGGGGAGGATTGCACTGGGGGCGCCGGGGGCGCCGGTGCTGGCGGGGGCGCTTGGTGGCTCGGGGGTGGATTCGGCGCTCTCGCCGTGGCGGGCAATCAGTTTATCAGAGAGAGAAGACATACGGGGACGGAACAAAAAACAGGAATCGGTTAGAGAACAGGGACAATCTCAATGGCCAAGAGTGTACTGATGGTTACGTGGTCAGAATGTGGGTCGAAGGCCGGGGGGGGCAGGGGGCAGGGGGGCAAAGGGGGCTGAGAGGGTGATATGGTGTTGTGTTGTAATAGCGGTGTTATGTAATAGCAGTTAGCTAGGTTGGCCGGGTTGAAGTTAGCCAGGCTGCTAAACTGGTGCATAGAATTCAAATAATTGAATCATCGTGTTTTCGTGATTACTGGTACATAAAAGTATAGTATAAGTATAGTGCATAAGTATAGTGCACATTCTAATTACATGGTACAATGCACATTCTAATTAAATGGTGTACTTTGCACAGAAAATGATAATCTCAGTGCACATCAACACACTTGGCAGTACTTTACACACTTAGGAGTACTTTAGACACCTGGCAGTACTTAAACCAAGCTCAATGAATTATTTACTCAACTATCATCACTTGTTCACACTTTTAGACAGATTCACCCCCTGCACCTTTTGCTGGTACGCAGCGGTCGGAACCACCTTGCGGATGGACCGCACATCATCCGCAGAAAACCCGGGCACGCGCAGGTTCCAGTTGCGCTCGAGATGCAGCTGCACGTCCTTGACCTCGAGCGTGTCGCTCTTGCGGTGCTTGGCGAGGCGGCACGCAAACGTCGTCACGCTCGTCACAAACTCGTCCGCCAGGTCAAGCAGCAGCTCCTCCACGTCGCCGTCAAACAGCGTCTCTGTGTCCTCGCCGAGGATGCCCGCCACCAGCTCACTGAGCCTGCGCTTGGACAGCACGCGGTCGCTGCCCACCTCGAAATGGGGGATCCTCGCCAGCGCCGGCGAGTTGAGCGCCGCGGCGCCTACAGATCCGCCAGAGAGCAGGGTCGGCCGCTCGGCGCGCATCGCCACCGGGGTGGGCGGCGCCACACTCAGCTGCTGCGGGATGGGCATGCTCTGAGTGCTGCGCACCAGGGGCGTCCCGGGCGTGTTTGGGGCCGACCCGGGGGCGCCTCGGGGCTGGCCCTGGGGTATGTGCGGTGCTGCGGGATTTGCCTGGGGTGCTTGAGGTGCTCCCTGAGCTCCCTGAGCTCCCTGAGCCCCCTGGGGTGCTCCTTGAGGTGCAACTTGCCCCTGAGGAGGCTGCCCAGCAGGTGGATCACGGATGCGCTGCCTGGACTGGGCCACGTTCTGCATCGCGAGTTGCTCGCGCTGGCGCACCTGATCACGCCGCTGCCTGAGCCCCTGAATGCTGCGCAGCAGGCGCTGGCGCGTCTCCTGGGTGTCCACTGTGCGCAGCGCGCTGGTCGCCGCCTGCAGCTGCTGGTCGAGCCGCTCGCCGACCCTACGCAGCTCTTCGAGCTGCTGCTGCTGGTTCTGGAACCCCTGCATTACCCGCATATTGGCCATCGCGCCCTGCTGCCCCTGCTGCGACTGTACCTGGTGGTTGTAGATCTGCTGCTGGTCAAAGCCCGGCTGCGGCGCGGGCGGTTGCTGCTGCGGCGGCTGCTGCTGGTGCTGCTGCCCCTGAGGGTTTTGCTGCGCGGCCGCGCGCTGCTGTGAGAACCGCGTCAGAATCTCGCGGATTTGGTTGGCCTTCTCCAGGTGGCGCTGCGCCTCGGGCGCCCCGGCACCGCCGTGCGCCTCCACCTGCGCCATCTCGGCCCTGTACTGCCCCACGAGCGACTGTAACTGCTCCTGGAGAGTCGCCGGTGGCCGCATGCGATTCATGACTAAGGGGCGGGCGCGCGCGCAATAAATATATATTTCGCTAATTAGAGTTATGGTTTTGGGCGCAGGGGAGGCGCAGGGAGGGCGCATTTTGTTCCAAGAGTGTTGCTTCTAGCTTGGGCTGTAGCTGGGCTGTAGCTGGGCTGTAGCTGGGCTCTAGTTGGACTAGTTGGACTAGTTGGACTAGCTGGCCCTTTTGGCAGACGCCCAACACGCTGCAACGCCGGCATACTCAGTTTTGCCGACGATATATTCTCATACAGCTTGATAGTTTCATTCAATTCAGCCAAATACGCGCGATACAGCTCAATCAGCGCCCTTTCTTGAGCATCCATGTCGTATCACAATGAGAGAATACCCACCCCCACGCCGGCAACCAAGAGGTTATCACCCTGAATAGCTAAGCACCCCGCATCGCTCACCGGCGTCCGCACAGTCTTGACCAACTGCCCCTGCAGTGTCCACTGGCTCACCTTTTGGTCGGGGCCCGTGCTGTAGATGTAGCCGCCGTGCATGGCGACGTCGCAGATAGTTGCGGCGTGCGCGTTTTCCGTTCTAAACACCTGGCTGATCCCGACGGCATCGACGCGTACCCCGACCAGCGCCTGGTCCTCGCCGCCAGACAGGTGGTACACGGCGCCGCCGCGCTCGTGCGCCCACGACCCACGCACGCCCGACTGGTGCGCCCGTAATGTGTGCTTGAGCTGCAGGTCAGAATTGTACACTAGCACCTGGCCATCGGTGGCCACGGCAATAATGTGCGCACCCACGGCGTGGACATGCAGCAGGCATTTGTCGCTGTATTTTGCGGTTTTGACCACCTCTAGAGTGTTTAGATCCCACAGTCGGATAGTCGAGTCAGAGTAGACGCACACGAGCTTGAAATCGGGTGCCCACGCGAAATCCATAATGCGCAGGTCGCTGGGCCTGGCCACCGGCAGCGCCCCGTCCTCGACAAGGTAACGGTCGCCAGAAAGCCGCCAAAACAAGAGCTCCTCCTTTGCGCCCGCAGTCGCGAGCACGCGGCCGTCGCTCCTCCAGTGGACGGCCTGAGGGGGCGTGGCATGCCGTCTGAACGTGGCGCCCACGTCGACGCGGTTGTCCACCAGCTTGCCCAGCTGCACGGTGGTGTCCTCGGACACGGTGGCCACGAGTCCTGCAATCAAAGGGTGGAACTCTATGCCCCTGATCTCGCGGCCAGAGCAGCCCTTGACCACCACGCTGGGGAACGGCGGCGCCCGGCCAGTATAGGCGCTGCGGTGGAGCACGCCGGCCTTGACATAGCTCAGCTCGTAGAGCGACTCGCTCGCCACGTCGACTGCAAAGCTCCAGGTGCGGTGCCCGCCGCCGCAGTTCTCGCTGGCCACCTGGTACTCGTGGGTCAGGTTGTGCATAATAAAGTACTCCTTGGAGAAGCCGTAGGCCAAGAGATCGCCATTGGCCTGGTACTGCAGGCCCTCGATCCCGCCGCGCTGCAGCTTGTTTGTGTAGACGAGCTGGGCACCGTCAAACAGGCCATAGGTGCCGGACCGTGATGCGACTGCCAGGTGTGAGTGTGAGTGTGGGCTCTGACCACCCTCGGGATCTGAACTAATAGCAGTGATGGCATCCCGCCCAAACGGACGGTGCTGCGTCCACTCGTCCTTGAACACAGCTAGCGCGCCGGTCCTGGTGCCCACCACCAGACAGCCCTCAAAACTGTGCGCAGCAGTGACCGCCTGATCCACGGCAGGATACTGCCGCTGCACACCGTCGAGACTGAGCTCCAGCAGCGGGTCAGACGGTTGTCCTTGCAGTAACAAGCCGGTGGCCGAGACTGCACCGCAAAAGGTAAAGTGGCCCTGCAGCGGAATTTCGTGCACCTTGTGCTCCGCCGTTGCTGGGTCCACGCACAAGACAAACCCGAGCTTGGAGCAGACCAGAACGCTTTTGCCGACCGCCTTGACCACCGAGTAGTTGCCGACATCAACGTCCAGCAGCTTCGCCCCTACATAGACGCGCCCACTCGCGGTTGTATAGACAAACTCACCGCGTAGGCTGCAAAAGCTCTTGTACGGGTCGTCCGAGACTTTGTCGAGCTGGACGCGGTCCATGAGGTATTTTTGCCAGAGCTTGACGCGGCCGTCCTGCCCCCCGGTGGCAATCAGGGGGCGGCCCTCGTGCAGCGCAACGTCGAGCGCCCACACATTGCGGCCCGAGTGGCCGGTGAGGACGTCCCTACAGGACCCGTCAAGACCCCAGATGCGGCAGCTGAGGTCCTCTGAGATGGAAAAGAGCTGCTCACCCAAAAAAAGCAGCTTCCAGATCCGCGAGGTGTGGCCCCACAGGCGGGCCCGCACCGTCTTGGTGAGGAGGTCCCACAGTATGATGCATCGGTCGTCCGAGCACGACGCCAAGACGCCATTGTCGCCAAACGCAACGTTGAATATTGAGCCCGAGTGCTCGGTAAAGTTGCAGACGAGCTGCTGCGTGGTGAGGTCCCACACCACCACGCCGTGCAGGACGGTGCCCGCGGCCACAAGGACCCGGTCGCCGGCGACGTGGACGCACCCAGAGTACAGGATGGACTGGTCGTACTCTCTGGTCTCGAGGGAGGGGTAGATGACGACCTTGTTGTGGGCGAGCAGGATGTACAGCTCGTCGCCGTGCGGCGTCGCGGAAATAATCCAGTCCTGGACGGTGTGCTCGACGAAATCGGGGCCAAACGCAATGGACCTGCCGCCGTACACGACCAGGTCGCCCCGGAACGCGCAGATTCCGTGGATTTTGTTGCAGGCAAATATTTTTTGCATCGACGCCAAACGGCCGCTCTCGTACCGCTTGAGGTACGGCCCCGAGCCGCAGTACAGCGCCGCGCCGATAAACTTCAAGCAGGTGATGGGCCCCTGGAAATCTTCCTGCCTCAAGTTTGTCATTATGGACGAGGAGGGCTCGCTGCGGAGGGGGCCAAAACTGCCTCCCCCGACGGGGCAGATGGCCCAGTTTGCGCGCCGCGTGCGCATTGAGGAGCCTGTGACAGAGTCGTCGATGTTTGAGACCAGTTTGTCGGGCGCGGGCCAGGGGCCCGCGACGCGCGCGCGGTCTGTTTCGCCGCATCGGCTGCCAACGCGTCCCATTATTCTTCCGCGGTCGCTCGCAGAGACGCGTGCAGAGTTGCACCTAGAGTTGAGCACAGAGTCGCACACAGAGTCGCCCACGCGCTCACCCACGCGTCCTACGCGCTCTTTCACACAGTCGCCCACGCGCTCGCCCACGCGCTCGCCCCCGCAGTTCAAGCGGCGCCTTTCGGTGCCTGATTTGCCCCCTGCCGCCGAGTCGACCCCGTACAAGGTGCCGAAACTGGCGTCGAAACTGACGAGCGGGCACCTCGACTTTTTGGCCCACCTGGACGACACGGGCGAGATGCAGGTGTATGAAGACAGCGAAAAGAGCGCGCCGGTGGAGCATGTGCCGGCCAGGCCCGAGCGGCGGGGCTCGCGGTATGCCATGTCGAACCTGAGTCCTGTCGCGGAGGCGTCGATAGAGTCGCCGAGCCAGTATGCGGCAGCCGAGTTGGCGAGGATCAAGCATCGGGAGATGGTGCTTGTTCGGTCGAATTCAGGGCGGGGAGAGTTTTCAGGGCGAGGGGAGTCTGTTCCTGAGCCAGCACCCAAGCCAGCACCCGAGCCTGTTTCCGAGCCTGCTGAGCCTGCTTCTGAGCCTGCCCAGGCCCAGCCTGTTCAGCCTGCCCAGCCTGCTCAGCCTGCCCAGCCTGCTCAGCCTGCCCAGCCTGCTCAGCCTGCCCAGCCTGCTCAGCCTGCCCAGCCTGCTCAGCCTGCCCAGCCTGCTCAGCCTGCCCAGCCTGCTCAGCCTGCCCAACCTGCCCAACCTGCCTCTGAACCACCCACCTCCCCCCCACAACCCCACCCCCCAGCCCCCCAAAACGACTCGCGCCCCCAGTCTGCCCTCAAAGAACTCACCCGCGAACTCAAAACTCGCACCCCTTCAAAGGGCCGCACTCCCTCGCGAGAGCACTCGATACACTCGCGAAACCACTCGCGAGAATACCTCATCCGCCGCGCACCAACAACCCCAATCAACAGGATCCACAGGAACGTCGAGAGCAGCCCGTTCTTCCCGGCAACGCCAGGCAGGGTCGTCATCCCCAGCTCGCCCCAGCGCGACCTGTCGCTGCTCAGGAGCGAGGACATTGATACCCTCGACAAGCTCATGTCGCACCTCAGCATGGAACAGATCCAGGTGCACCAGCTGTCCGAGTCCCTGCCGGATGCAATACTCCTCGACGGGCTGAGCGCGGCCGAGCTCTCGCGCACCCAGGTCATCAAGCAGGACTATGACCAGCTGTGCAGCGAGGGCGCGCAGATCGAGCAGCACATCAAGCAGTTTATCGACACGGCCGACTTTTCCGAGATCTGGCGCAGATACAGCGAAGGCGACCGCAAGTCCCGCTCCGAGCAGCGCAAAAAAGTGCACGCGTACTTTGAGCAGCTGCTGATTGAGAGCGAGATGCGCACAGTGGAGCGAAGGATCCGCCTCGAGACGCGGGCGTGCGAGCAGCTAGAGCTGATCAACGACGAGTACAAGCAACGGCTCATGGCGCACCAGGCGGTCAAAGACAAGACCGCCGCGGTGCACGCCGGGATCGCGCACCTGCACGACCTCAAGGACAGGGGCGTCGAGATCGACGAGCGCGCCGAGGCGCTGCAGCAGCAGCTCACAGAGGCCAAGCGCACGAGCGCCGAGCTGGAGGAGCGCCTCAAGAGCGTGACCCAAGAGTCGACGCAGCTGCTGCGCGGCATTTCATTGGTCGCGCCCGAGCCCGTGCCGGGGCGACAAAGGTTCCTGGCCGACCTCGAGGCGCTGCGGCTCGAGATGGGCGTCGACGACCTGCAGGTAATGCATTCTGGAAAGGTGGCGGTGATTGGGGACCTGCGCATCGTTGACGAGCGCGGGCTCGAGCTCAGGTTTGAGTTTCTTGGCCTCGAGACGCCGCTGAGCAAGTACTACCTGCGGCAGCTGCCGCGGCTGCGGTTCAAGCAGGCAGTCGAGATGTGGAGGCGTCGCATGGAGGTTGCAGACAAGACGGCCGGCCTGTTGCGACAGGGCGGGTGCGCGTGGCACGAGTCGCGGTCGGGTGCCCTCGAGCTGCAGCGGCAAGGCGAGGTGTTTTTGACGCTGCGCGGGAAGGATGTACATTTGTCTCGGGGGTGTCCCGAGCTGGGGTTGCGCCCAGTCTAGTTATTTATTGTTTAGGTCAATTTTGAGACAACCCGCAATTGTGAACCCACAATTGTGAAACAACCCACAATTGAAAACATTCTCCAAAAGTTATCTACAAACGTCTAAAACCCACCAGCGCCCATCAAACTCTCCTGAGACACATTTTCGCTGCCCAAAATCTCATACACGTTGAGCATGTTGAGCACGCCCGCCGCCATCACGAGGCCGCTGCCTCCGAGAATCTCAAACAGCGAGGCGGTGGCACCAAGCACAAACCCGCCAAGCAGCGAGATGGGCAGAATCAGGCGCCTGAGCTCGCGGCGCAGCGACTGGTCGCGGCGGCCCGCAAGCACCACCGACTGCTCCTTGAACGAGCGCGCCAGGTCGTTGGGGCCGAACCCGCTCGACACCGTCCAGAGGCGGGAAAAGATGCCGCTGGCAACAGTCACAAACACAACAAAGGTGACCAGGCGCAGCGGCTCCCAGTTGGACGGGACGGTCAGGTAGTACACCGCACCAGACACGCACACCCGCGCGGCGCCGACCGTCTCCCACTTGCCGAGCAGCTCAACGGGGGCGCCAAACGCAGAGTACAGGTACGAGCTGAGCTGGTACACGACGCTGAGCAGCGAGGCTACAAACAAAATCGGCTGGGCGTTGGTGTACAGCAGGCGGATGGGGAACTTTTGCGTCTGCGAGCGGGCGCGAGTTGAGGTGATTTGCGTCTCGTAGCGCACAGTGGAGAGCCAAACAAACGTGAAAAAAGCCACGGTCGAGAGCAGCGCGCCCAGGGCGTTGGGCAGGTCGGAGCGGAACGCAGCGTCGGCAAGAGTGTGCTTAATGGACCGAGAGTTGACACCAAACAAGATAGCCGGCACGACGCCCACAGTCTGCTGGCCGCGGGCGGTCGCCACGGTGAGCATGGAGAAGAGATTCCAAGTGAACTTTTGCGCGCACTTGATCGAGCTAAAGAGGAGCAGACCGGTGCCCAGGCCGTAGCCCTTGGTCAACACCTCGTCAACAAGCACCAACACAACGTTTCCAAGCACCAGCTGGAGCACGAGGAAAATCGTGCCCGTGGCGCCAATCTCGGCAGGAGAGCCGTAGGTGCCGCCCAGAACGCTGGCAACCGCAAGCAAAAGGGTCAAAAAAATCGCCAGCAGCTTTTGTGCAGACTGGAACAGGGCACGATCAGAGCGCACGTCGAGCGACACGTTGAGCACCTTGAGCCCGGCAAGGATCTGCATGATAAACCCGCTCAAGTAGATGACACTGGGCCCAATATCGATCGGCGTGCCGTTGGACGACCCCACGACGTAGCGCAGGTCGCCCACGGGGTCGGCCCTCTCGATCGAGCCGCGCACACCGTGCAGAGGCAGCTCAGACAGCACCACGTACAAAATGCCACCGCACACAGTGTACACGAGCCTTTCATACTGCTCTACCTTGCCGTAAGGCTTTTGAACCTCGGGCATTAGCACCGTAAACGGCCTCACCAGATCCAACGCGCGAAGACGAGCCATGTGTAAGCGAGAAACTAGGATTGCAGCGAGCTTATCATTTTTCACTTGAGAAAATTGGAAAAAATGGCCGACCAGCAAATCAACTACGACCAGGCGGTCGAGTACTGGAGCCAGGTCTCTGCCGACTATGACGGTGTTTTGGGCGGGTTTGGCGACTCGATCGTGCCAAAGGTCGACATTGTTGGCTCTCAGACTTTTCTGCGCAGGCTCGCGACCCTGACTCCTAACCATTTTCCCAAATACCACACCGGGAGCACCTCGGCGCTCGATATTGGCGCCGGTGTCGGCCGCGTCACCAAGGACCTGCTGTGCAACTATGTCGATGCTGTGGACCTGGTCGAGCCGGCGCTGCCGCTAATCAATAGCGCAAAAGAGCTCCTCAAGGATACCCCGCAGGCCAGGGCGTACTTTGCATGCGGACTCCAGGACTTTGAGTTCCCCCAAAAGTACAACCTGATTTGGTGCCAATGGTGCCTTGGCCAGGTGCCCGACCAAGAGCTGGTCAAGTTTTTGCAAATAGCAGCGCAGAACCTCGAGCAGGGTGGTATTATTGTCGTCAAGGAGAACCAGTCCACCCACGGCGAGGACATTTACGACGAGACTGACTCCAGCGTCACGCGTTTGGACGAAAAGTTTCGCCAGATTTTCCAGGCTGCCGGCCTTAGGCTGCTTTTGACGGCCCTCAACAAGGGTATGCCCAAGGAGCTTTTCCCGGTCAGGATGTATGCCCTTAGCCCGAGTGTATAGTATTTAAGAAAATCATAGAGAAAGCTTCAAAAGAGCTCAACAGGACGCGTGTCTTTGCGCGCGAATCGGGCGCGTCACTCGCTGCCGCGCGGGCCAGCCACCAATTTACCTGCATGACCCTAACCCCAAACAGGCACCCATTTCGCGAATTCGCATCTACGCGTTTCCTTCACATGACCAAGACGGTCACCTTTGGCGAGGAGCCGCTTTCCAGCCATAAAACTTTTCCAAAGAGTGTTTTAATCCCGCCTCGCCCCTTGGAGACCGACTCGCAATTGAGCCAAGTGACCTCCGTCTACAACGGTGGCACCAAAATCAGCCGGTCAAATCTCGCTTCTATATACTCGGAGCTCGGCAAAATACTGAAATCAGCCACTTTTTCTCCAATCCACACCGACTCGCTAGAGTCACAGGATGTCGCCTACCCCACGTGCCTCGAGGTTTACACTGTCTTGTACAGTGTTCTTCGCCAGGGTGAATGCCCTATCCCCATAAACGAGCTGCTGGGATACGCCAAGCGCGACTTGGCCGAGTACCGCCGAAGCACAGATGTGCTTGCCCTGCGCGTCCTAATTCAAATTCTCAAGTGCGTTGACATTTTGTTTTACACAGACACCAACCAGAATGCCAGCCCCTTGCTCGCTAGGTTTTTTGTCGAGCAGGCGCTGGCCGGCGTCGCGCTGTCGACGGCATCCAAGGCAATGCTGTGCATCTGCCTGCACATTTTTAACCATATTCACATGCCCAAGCTTCTCGACGCGCAGATATCTCTGCGACTGTTGCAGGCAATGCAATCGCGCATCACCGTGACCGACACGCGCAAGTCCACCAGTGCGCTGAGTGGGGAATACCTGACCACGTTCAAAATGTTGTTCAAGTACCAGAAATCGCTAATGCTCGATAAAGCTCACCTGTGGGTACCGATTTTGATGAACACTCTTGTGGACCACAGCTCTTTTATTCGTCAACAGGGGCTCACGTTTCTCCAGGACATTTCCAAGCTCGAGCTGACCCAGATATCCACCGAGATTTTCAACGTACTCAACAGCCAGTCTGGAGAGCACCCATTCGCGTCTGTGGCCGTCGCCAGAATGATTGAGTTTCAGACCACCGCCGGTGAGGCCAAGGCCATCAGCACACTGTGGAGCACGCTGCTACTGGTATTGAGTAGCGATCCCAAGATCAAGCTCGATACATGGCCTCTGCTTGTTACTTGGCTCGAGGTCCCCCGCATGGGCTTTGGTAGCGACAGCCTCAGCGTCAAGAGCGCCACATACTGTGCATGGGAAAAGGTCATTTATTTATTTGCATTTCGCTACGAGCACAGCACGTCCATTGCTCGCAATCTTGCGTCTATCTTGCACCCCATCAAGCCCAAGCGCCAGATGAGCTTGGCAATTTTCGACCGTTTCAAGACATGCTTTAACTCGCTGCTATTTCTCGCCCTGAGATGCTGCGACCGCAACCACAAGCATCTCGACCTCACGTTTGAGGTCTTGGTGAAGCCATGCGTTGTGGCAATGCTTGAGCACCCATCAGAGCCCGTCAAGAGTTTTGCCGTACAGGTTCTCTCCAGTCTTCTGAGCATCTCCCCAGGCCAAACAAAGGCACAGCGCTCTCGGGTGATCGAGGAAAAGCCCATTTCATTGACTGAAATTGGCGGGTTGCCTCGGTCGTGGATTCGCGAGAACATTGAGCCCTTTACCGAGATTCTGCCGCTCATCTACAAGGAAGTTGGCTTTGACCAGCTCTTAAAATACTGGGATTCGCTAGTGGCAATCATTCGCCACGGCCAGTCGGCGAATCCTTCAATGTTTTACCAACAGCTGCTGGAATGCTGTGAGTTTTTGGGCAGGACTACTGACTTTGCAGAGGACGAGCGCAGCAGGCTGTTTACAACGTTTGTATGCAGCTTCAACTACGATGTCCTAGTTGCCGAGAGGTTTCGTCTGGACGAGGTCTCGCACAGGATCCAGGTGGGCAGCGGTGCCGTGAGCTGCGCCACTATGCTGCTATCGCAAGCGGCCAGGCAGGAAGGTATGGTGCTTGACGAGATGCTTGCGCGGTTCAGCACATTCCCTTCTCGCCAGGTGGCACTTGTCGCCAAGACTTGCATGTCCAACCCCAGCGATTTGGAGCTATGGGAGCGCTGCATTCAGCACATTCAAAGATTAATGCCGGCTGTCAAGTTCCTCGATGCTCCAGACTCGGCAGAGATTATTCGTCTGCTTGAGTTTAGCTCGGACACCCCCGACTATTGGGTCAAGCTATTTACACTGTGCTACAGCAAAACCAACGACCCTGAATTCTTCTTTGAGTTTGTGGAGCGACAGGCCAATGGGGTCAGGCTTGATCTGTTTTACAACTTCAAGCAAACGGTGCTCATTGACGAGTCCCTTTTTGACGCGACTCTGATCGCGGCATGCGCCAAGCACCGGCCAGAGTTACTTGACAACGTGGAGGGGCTCCACTCGTCGTTCAAAGACACCCTAGCGCGCTACTTTTACGGTGTTGGCAAGATTGAAAAGGGATTAGCGCTGCTCGATGCCCGCCTTAAGGCTAACGCGGACCTGGTTCTGGAGACTGTGTGCTCGCAATTTGACCAGCAGGGCAAGGCTATGTGGGCTACGGTCTGCGAGGCCGAGGGCGAATTCACCCCCGAGGTGATTGAAAAAGCCCGTCAACTCCACAGCCGCGGACTGATTGACCTGCCAGAGGGCATTGAGCCGCTGGAAAGTTCGCCTCAGAAGCGTACGCGCGAGCAGGACGGCACCCAAGGCGGCCAGCTTTCGCCGCCCCTCACGTCTCCAATGACGACCCCGACAAAGAGACGGAGACTGGAGTGGACAATGACCCCTGAGGAAGAGACCCTTGATTTTATGTCGTCGCCGCCAAAGGGCAACCCTCTAATGAGTGCGCTGGAGCCCGAATCGCTGAAGGAGACTTTCCGCACAATGAATCCTGGTCAGTTGATTGAGCTACGCAACCGTCTGCAGCAGGCTGTGGACCTTGCTTCCTCTGCACTGGGATGATCGCCGTGCTTAAGCGGAGATTAAGCGGCTGTGCAATAACTAATATAGAATTCAAATTTTAGGCAATGCTCATTTTCAGCTCTAATTTTTTTCTTCAAGTGTAAAACCAGACCACATTTTGAGTCATTGCCTGACAAACTTTTCAATATGCACGTCTCTGCATCCGCTATCGGAGACCCACTATATAGCAAATCCAGTTTTGTCGAGCAGCACGTCAACTGAGCAAAAGCACTCGGATTGACCGCATGTTGAATTTAGCCGCGGCCAATGCCGGCATGCACCCCACAGTGACCTGCATGACACACTTAAATTTCACCTGCAGGCTCTCTTCTTGTTCATGTCTACATCTCCGCACGTCGACGACGTCAAAATGGACACAGTGTCCAAGTCCAGTGGCACTCCGCCTCCGGTCTACACTCATCTCAAGGCCTCGCCCGAGGAAACTGAGGCCCAGATCGCTGCCCTTGCACAGAAATACAGCATCAACCGCTTTTGGCTTCAGCTCAAGCAAGACTTGATTATCGTTCCTCCTATCTGCATCCTCTACCTGCTAGCCTTTTTGGACCGCGTCAACATCTCAAACGCCGCTGTCTACGGTATGTCCGAGGACTTGAATCTCCCTGCAGGCTCTCTCAAATACAACACCGCTCTGTGTATCTTTTTTGTTCCCTACATTGTCTTTGAGATCCCCTCGAACTTTTTTTTGAAAAAGTTCAAGCCGTCGATTTGGCTTTCAGGCTCGATGGTTTGCTTTGGTGTGTGCTCGCTGTGCCTCGGATTTATTCACAACTACTCGCAGTTGCTTGCTATCCGGTTCCTGCTCGGGTTGTTTGAATGCGGTATGTTCCCTGGTTGCTTCTACCTGTTGGCGTGTTGGTACCGCCGCGAGGAGGCGCAGAAGCGTTACACATTCTTTTTCAGTTCTACATCGCTCGCCGGTGCCTTTGGAGGTCTTATTGCATACGGCATGAGCACCATTGATGGCCATCGTGGCTACTCGGCGTGGCGCTGGTTGTTTATCGTTGAGGGCTCCATCACCGTATTTTTCGCCTTGCTGATGTTTTTCTGCATCGCTGATTTCCCCGAAGATGCCCGTTTCCTCAAGGAAAACGAGCGCGCCTTCATCAAGGAGAAGCTTGCTCTCGATCAGGGCAGCTCCCAGACCGATGTGCCTGTGACCGCCGGCAGCGTTTTCAGAGTATTCAAGGAATGGAAAGTCTGGATGGCCGGCCTCATGTACTTTGGCTGCATTGTCCCCGCCTATGGATACGCCTACTTTGCCCCCAGCATTATCAAGGGCTTTGGCTACTCTGCTGTCAAGACCCAGGTCTACTCTATTTTCCCCTGGATTGTTTCGTTCGGCGGTGGCATGATTGTTGCTATTTTCAGTGACTGGACTAGACATCGCTACCTGTACACGCTTGGTGGCTTGCTCTTGGCAATCTGTGGGTTTGGCATGCTTCTCGGTCTCAAGGCTGTGGAGAGCAACATCCATGCCCGCTACGCGGCATGCTTTTTGCTCTGCCTTGGTCTTTATGGAACAATGCCGATCATTGTGTGCTGGACAAACATGAACTTTTCTGGCCACCACCGCAAGATGGTTGGCTCGGCTTGGCAGGTGGCGTTTGGAAACATCGGTGGTATCATCTCTGTCTTCATCTACAGAGCCCAAGACGCCAAGAAGGCTCACCAGTACCAACTGGGTAACGCTGTGAGTCTCGGGTTTGCTGGCCTGGCCCTGATATCATGCACAGTCTACTTTTTCGGTCTTGTTGTCGAGAACAGGGGGCGTGCACAAGGCAAGGCAGCCGCTAAATGGGAGTCCAAGACAGAGACCGAAAAGGCGGAAGCCGGCGACCTCAACCCCAACTTTGTCTACCAGTACTAAGTGCGTATATTTATATAACCTTAATCCTCATCTATGCTCTGCTTTGTGCCGGCGACTTGATTAATTGGGTTCACCCTTAGTGTCACCCCCACACTCCCAACAAAGTGGGTAACGCGCGACACATGCATAATCCGGGAAATCTCTGGAGATATTTTCCGTGTCGAGTGGATGAAGGTCCTCGAGTTTTGCAGGATATAGGGACTATAGGCCAATTCTTGTAATGAGCAATTTAATAGACGCACATAATCTATGTGCCTGAGACGCACCCCGCAGTCCACACCTTGCATAGCATGGCATAACCTCATGCACGGCCAATATAAAGGCATCTGCTGACCCTTTCTTGGGGTATGCAGCATAACAGAGACTCCTTTGAGGACCTCAATCACAAGGCCTTTGACGACACTGCCCTCGATGTGGCATCCTCAGACATTGAGGGCACCCAAGCCAGTCTCGACCAGGTTATCAGGGGCCTTGCGGTCAAGCACAATGTCAACCCAAAACGTCTTATGCTCAAGCTCGATCTTTTGATTATTCCGCCCATTTGTATACTCTATATCCTGGCGTTTCTGGACCGCGTCAATATTTCCAACGCGGCGGTGTATGGCATGTCTGCAGACCTAGGCATTCCAGCGGGATCTATCCAATACAATACTGCTATTTGCATATTCTTTGTGCCTTATGTCTTATTTGAGGTGGCATCAAACTACTTTCTGAAAAAGTGCAAACCCTCTGTGTGGCTTCCAGCGTGCATGGTGCTATTTGGTGCAATTTCGCTCGCGCTGGGGTTTATCAAAAACTACGGACAGCTTCTGGGTCTCAGATTCTTGCTTGGTCTGTTTGAGAGTGGTATGTTTCCCGGTTGCTTCTATCTGCTGTCGTGCTGGTACCGGCGTGAGGAGGCACAAAAGCGGTTTACGTTTTTCTTTAGTTCGACCTCGCTCGCTGGTGCATTTGGTGGACTCATTGCCTATGGAATGGATAGTATCGACGGCAAGAAGGGGCTGTCGAGCTGGAGGTGGTTGTTTGTGGTAGAGGGCGCCATCACAGTGTTTATTGCCATGCTCATGTTTTTCCTCATTGCCGACTTTCCCGAGCAAGCGCGCTTCCTCAAAGACAACGAGCGGGCTTTTATTAAGGAGAAACTCGCCTATAATGCCGGCGAGTCCCTGCAGGAGGTCGATGTCAAAGTCTCGGACGTGCTGAAGACGTTTAAAGAGTGGAAGATTATCTGCTCCGGCCTCATGTACTTTGGGTGTATTGTTCCCGCCTACGGATATGCCTACTTTGCGCCCACAATTATCAAGGGCTTTGGCTACTCCACTGTCAAGACCCAAATATACTCCATCTTCCCCTGGATCACCACGTTTGGAGGCGGGATGATTTTTGCCATCTTTAGCGACTTGACAAAACACAGGTATGCCTTTACGGTAGTGGGTGGCTGCTTGGCGGTAGTTGGGTTTGGCCTCCTGCTCGGGCTCGATGCAACGCCCGCTACTGTCCACGCTCGGTATGCCGCGTGCTTTTTGATCTGCATGGGGTCGTACGGGATCATGCCGATTCTCGTGTGCTGGACAACAATGAACTTTTCCGGCCACGTGCGCAAGATGGTGGGTAGTTCGTTCCAGATCGCGTTTGGAAACATTGGCGGCATTGTGTCTGCGTTCATTTACCGCTCAGCAGACGCCAACAAGCACCCGCAGTACGCTCTGGGCAATGGCGTCGCGTGTGCAATGGCTGTATTTACAATGATTGCAGCGCTGAGCTACCTGCTGGGTATCATGTACGAGAACAAGATCCGCGCGGAGGGCAAGTGCGACGCCAAGTGGATGGCCATGTCTGAGCGCGACAGGGCACTCGCTGGGGATCTCAATCCAAAGTTTAGATACCAGTACTAGTTTTAACGAAATACGGCGCGAGCTGCGAGTCCGTCACGGCACTGGGGCTCCCGATCATGGGGTCCTGGCCAGAGATGGTCTTGGGGAACGCAATCACGTCACGAATGCTCTTGCGGCCGCAGATCATGGCCACAATACGGTCCAAGCCAATGGCGAGGCCCGCATGGGGGGGACAGCCACTTGCCAGGGCCGCGAGCAGGTGGCCAAACAGGGCGTCGGGGTTGGGGATTTTGAGGACATTGCGCAGGATATAGTCCTGCACAGCATGGTCATGCACACGTGTGGATCCTCCACCGCACTCGACGCCATCAATGACCAGATCAAAGTGCTGGCCAATGCACTCGAGCGGATTGGTCTCGAGCTGGCTGTAGGTATCGAGGTCGACCATCGTAAATGGGTGGTGTGTGGCTTTAAGCGTCTGAGTGTCATAGACAGGATATCCTGTCTTTGTCTGCCCGGTTTCCACAGGCTCAAATAGCGGGAACTTGTGAACCCAAAATGCAATGCTCTCCCCGGGCGGCAGCTGCGATTCTATGTACAATTGACGCGAGCGTCCCAGAGGAGTGGGATTTTCATAGTTTTTCACGCGGCGGTCGCTGAGACACACCACGGAGCGGGGCTCCAATTCCAGACTGTCGAATAGAGCGTCCCAGTCGTGGACGTCTGCCAGGGCCTCGATCTCGGCCTTGAGCTGCGCTTCAGACTCGTAGATAACAAACTTGGGCACACGGCCGGCATACAGCCCCCGCTGTTGGATGGTGTTGAGGTCGGTGCCCGGCGCGAGCACCAGCGCTTCAAAGACCGGGTACTCGGGGTGTGCTCTAGCGCGGGCTGGCAGCTGCCGGATCTTGGCATCAAACCTCAAGTCGGGCTTGTCAATTCCATAGTTGGCAATGGCGTCGTCGTAGGTGAGATGGGGCCACCACTCGAGGCTAGTCTGTGCAAACTTCCAAATCTCATTGACGACTTTGGTGACGACCTGCTGCACATCCTGGTGGTTGGCAAAGCCCATCTCCAGATCGAGCTGAGTGAATTCAGGCTGGCGGTCCGCCCTTAGATCCTCATCGCGAAAGCACTTTGCCACCTGAAAGTAGCGGTCGATGCCTGACGCAATGAGGAGCTGCTTGTACTGCTGCGGGCTCTGGGGCAGCGCATAAAACTGATTTCTTTTGCGAGTGGGTACCAGAAACTCGCGCGCGCCCTCGGGGGTACTCTTGAACAGCAGCGGCGTCTCAACCTCTGTAAATTGCTCAGCGACAAGAACGTCCCTACAGGCCTTGATGATACTGGAGCGTTTTCGCAGTATTTGCTGCATCTCGGGCTGCCTTAACTGGATGTAGCGGTACTGTGGAGGGCACTCTTTGGTGTCGTGCAGCTGAGAGGGTAGGATGTTTGCGTGGTTGAGAACCTGAACCTTGGACACGAGGAACTCATCCTGCATCTTGCCCTCGACGGAGACAATAGAGTCCTGCTTGATTCCCTTGAATACGCTGGGGTAGTTGTGGTCGACGACCTGGACGATATTGCCCCTGGGGTCTCTGATCTGGGCAAAAGTCAAATTCTTTGACATTTTCTTGGGCTTGCGGTGCAGCCAGCCGTTGAGAACGGTCGGTCCCTGCCGAGGAAACGCGCACTTGGCGACGATCGACTTGAGATCCGGCAGCTGCATAAGATAAGCCGGGTCTGGCAACCTGAGAGGGCAAATTATCCGAGGCACGTTACAAGCAGAAGCCAAAATTTAGGCCGTTTCGAGGCTGCGGCCGCCCGCTGCACGTGCGGTCCGAGTGCGCCACACTTTCCGGTGGCAAGTTCCAGAAAATTGAGTGCTATATAAGCGTGCAGCACCCTCTGGTTGACCCTACACAAATGCCCCGTTCTCGTGGAAGATCCGGACCTGCTCCCGCCCAGCGCACCCAGACCCGCTCCAATCACACTGTGGCCGCTCCCCAGCAGCACACTCAGAGCTACCCTCCCGCCGCGCCCGCTGTCTCGCAGGGCCCTGGCCTGTTTGGCCAGATGGCCTCCACCGCTGCCGGTGTTGCCGTCGGTAGCGCTGTTGGCCACACTCTTGCCAATGGCGTCTCCTCGATCTTTGGTGGCGGCTCGCGCGAGGTGCCTGCCGAGGCCGCCCCTGTTCAGCAGCAGAGCGGCTTCCAGCAGGAGAGCAACGTGCGCTGCGACCTCGATGCTCGCAACCTGACCCAGTGCATGGACGCCAACAACGGTGACATGCGCGTGTGCCAGTGGTACATGGACCAGCTCAAGTCTTGTTTGTCTGCCTCGCAATAGAGCGTTTTAGCACTGTACATAGTTAGTAAATTTGAGAGTGAGAGGAGTGAGCTTGGGTTCTTTCTGTTGAATGCACGCATGCACGCGTATGCGTGAAAAGCCTGAGCGTGTTTCATCGCGTGGGGTCTGCAGCCATAACAAAGAGTTTCAATCTGCGAGCAGGCCTCTTGAGGGGCCTAACAAACAAGGGTGTGGTGTGTGGTTTGTGGTGCGTGAGGTGCGTCAAGTGCGTCAAGTGCGTGAAGCGATTGGATAAAGTGCGGAAGCGAGTGGATCAAGTGCGTGAAGCGAGTGGATGAAATGGGTAAAGTGGGTGCTTGAAACTGGTAGCTTTAGACGCGATAAAGTCGCAGCGACGCGACTGTGATTTATTTTTAGACGCCTCCATACCGCTCGCCTCCCCGCGTGCTTGTTACGCTGTGCTCGCTTATGCAGTGCCAACGCTCGCGTTTTTTCAGTCTAAAAACAAGTTGAAACAAGTGTTTCGGATAGATTGAGGCAACCTATGGCTGGGACTTTAGAAGCACCCTAGAAGCACCCTAGCAGGACTCTAACACTGATCCAAAACGCGTACCCACGCAACCACACAATGCTCAACACACTTCGACAACCTTTTGCACCCCTGTAATCGCATACACTATGTACAAAATCACCCAATTCGTCCTCCCAAGTGGCGTGGTCTCGGCCAATGTGGATGAAACTTTCAGCATGCACCATGCATGCAGACACTGGTACCGCATGCACGCTTAAACAAGATTGCATGTTGTACTACATAAGACTTTGGGGGTCACCTTCATTACAAGGCGCATATCACACAATGCGGTGGACCCACATTCTCCAGTTGGGGGTCGCGTCCGCGTTCACAACAGACTACTTTTACCAAATCTGCAACGCGATCGTGATCACAAACGACTCACTCGACCGCTGCACAAACGGAACCAGCAAGTCCAGTGATCTCACAGACCAGCAGCACCGCTGTTTGTATGAGGATATCAACTACCTGCAGAGTATATATGCCTGTGTCGTCAAGGCAGGGAAAATGGCCGACGTCGAGGACGCGGCAAAATTGTCGTGGGGAGCGCTCGAGGGTGCGTGCCACAACTACACAGACAAGCCCCTTATCTTTTCCTTTGAAGAGATGACCCTCATCAACAACAGAAACCCCGTGACGGCACAGTTTGAGTTGGTGGCACAGCACGACGAGCAGGTCCCGTTTGAGTGCCCCGATTCTGTCCTAACCAAGCAGGTTGTCAAGGCCGGCATTGCGTACAATACAAACGTGTACGCCAGCAACGTCTATGGGTTTGGCACGACGCTCTATGTGCTGGGCATCATTCTCATTCAGAGCGCGCTCAACCTGCTCAAGTTTTGCGCGCCATTTGTTCACCGCAAAATGGCAAACTCTAGCATTGCACGGCTCTTGCGTGCACACTTTACGCTGCCGGCAATGTTTGGCTTTAAGCGGGCGGTCCCGCTCCGCATCCCGCTACACAAGATTGGTGGCTGGGACCTGGCCTTTCCCCCGCGGCTGCACTGCATACTCTTATGTGGCTACTGGGTGCTGTGCTGTGTACTTTTGGTGATTCGGTACGACTTTATCACCACTCAGTTCTCCTACACCACACGGGTCGAGGCCATCACAAAGCTGGTGGGGTACAGGTCGGGGTACTTTGCCATGTACAAGTTGCCACTTCTCGTGTTGTTTGCCTCCAAAAACAACATTCTCATGTGGGCCACCGGCTGGGGCTACGATGTGTTCAACCACTGGCACCGCGCGCTGGGCCGGCTTTTTCTGCTGGACATAATCGTGCACGCTGGGTGCTACTCCAAGTGGGGGCAGTGGGCGGGGATCTATCTGCTCAAGTGGCACACGTTTACCCCGTGGATCGCCGCACAGACCGCCACGCTCGCGGTCGGGCTCATGTGCCTGCTGGGGAACAAGACATTCCGGAGCAAGTTTTACGACGTGTTTCGCGCGACCCACATTGTGCTGGCCATAGTGGTGATGATCGGTACCTATACCCACATCTCGTACTTTCAACTCGCGCTCAAGCCATTCTATGTGGCAGTTGCAATCTGGGTGTTTGAGCGGTTCGCTCGCGGGCTGCGCGTTGCATGGAGCGGTGTATTTGCCAGTGCAGTCATTGAGGAGCATGGCGACCAGGTGCTCAAGGTGGAGCTCAGCCACCGCCGCTGGCAACCTACGGGTGGAACCTATGTGTTTGTGCACTTTTTATGCGGGCTGAGCAGTCTGAGCCCGCACCCGTTTACGGCGGTGCACGTGAATGGCAAGACGCAGCTCTACATCAAGACACGCGAGGGGCGTACGCGAGCGATTCTCGAACGAGTGCGCCGTGGTCACGGCCGCGCCGTCATGCCCGTGTGGATCGAGGGCCCCTATGGCCACAACTTTGACAAGACCAGTTTCCGCGAGATTGTCTTTGTTGCTGGCGGGGTGGGCATCACCGGTGTATTTAGCCACCTCGAGGCGGCATGCAAGCTTGAGCGCGAGGAGAAGCAGCTACTACAAAATTACCACGTCTACTGGACGGTTCCCGACGTGAGCTGGCTCGATACATTCTCTGAACTGATTGAGTTTATGATGCGGGACGAGCGCATCGTGCTCAACGTGTCGGTGACGCGGGCCAACGGGTCGCTCAAGGAGCTGCTCAACGGAGCGGTGGAGACCGGCCGACCGAACCTGGCAGCTCTCGTCAAGATGCACATCAGCGAGAGCATCGCGGCAACGTGTTTCTTTGCCTGTGGACCGCCAATAATGTGCGACACGGTTCGTGCGCAGGTGGCCCGCAATCTCGGCAGTACGCGCAACTATGTCGAGTTCCACGAAGAGTGTTTCTCCATGTAGCATCATAATACCTCTAATCTATGTACTCAAAAAGCCCCCCTAAAAGTAAAAGTTCTCCTCGGGGACGCGGCCTCTAAGGAACTTGGGCTCACTGCCCTTGTGGTAGACATCGGAAAAGAGGGTGGCGCCGTCGGCCTTGGGGAAGTCGCTCTCGAGAGCGATCTTGGTCTCCTCGTCAATAAAGGCGCGGCACTCCTTGTCGATGGCCTTGAGCTCCTTCTCGTCGGCGACGCCGAGCTCGATGAGCCTGTTTTTGAGGCCGGTGACCGAGTCGTGCTGCGAGCGCATGTTTTGGATCTCCTCGCGAGTACGGTAGGTGGTACCGGGGTCGGACATGGAGTGGCCACCATAGCGGTAGGTCTCGTACTCGAGCACGAGGGGGCCCTTGCCGGAGCCGGTGTACTCCTTGGCGAACTTGGAGCCAGCGTAACAGGCAATTGCGTCCATACCGTTGACCTTGAGGCCGGGGATGTACTGGCCACGCTTGTAGTAGTCGGTCAGGGCGGAGGAGCGCGCGGCGGCGGTACCCATACCGTACTTGTTGTTTTCACAGGCAAACACGACGGGCACGTTCCAGAGCTTGGCCATGTTGTAGGCCTCAAACACCTGGCCCTGGTTGGCGGCACCATCGCCGTAGAGGGCAAAGCAAGCAGTACCGTCGCCCTTGTACTGGTGGGCGTAGCCGAGGCCGAGGCCGAGGGGCACCTGGGCGCCGACAATACCGTTGCCACCGTAAAATCCGGGGCCAAACATGTGCATTGAGCCGCCCTTGCCCTTGGAGCAGCCGCTCTCCTTACCGAGTAGCTCAGCAATGATGGAGCGGGCAGAGGTACCGCGGACGTACGCGAAACCGTGGCAGCGGTAGGCGGTGATGACGCTGTCGGCCTTTGTGATGGCCTTCTCCATGCCAATGGCAATGGCCTCCTGGCCGATAGACAAGTGGCAGAAGCCGCGAATCTCCTTGGCCTTGTAGAGAGCATCGGCGCTCATCTCGAGGCGGCGCACGGTCACCATCTGGCGGTACATATCGAGCAGCTCCTCGCGGGGCAGCTCCACCTCGAGCGGGACGCTGCCCTCGTCGAGCTCGTAGTAGGCGAACGAGTCCTGGGGCAGGCTGATCTTGACTGCGTCAGTGGCGTAGGTGCGCGCGCGGAGCGCCGCCATGGAACGGATCTGAGCGCGAAGCATAACTGGAAAGTTTCTTGTTGGGTGATTTGATTAGTTGGTGGTTGAATGTGGCGGCCGCGTGGCGGGCCCTTGCCCTGATCTGGTTGCTGGGTGATGGAGGGGAGGGGAGGAGGGGGGGGGGGCAGGTGGTACGGTGGTCCTACAGTGGAGCTATAGAACGACTGAGGACCTGCGCCCTAAACCAACCACGACCTCAAATTTTCAACAATAAACCGCGTCGCCGCATTGTCCACCCCAAACGGCATAATATCATGCAGCCCGTGCGGCTCCTCAAAGTACTTGGTGATTCCAGCAACCTCGCCAAACTCGCGGCACGTATCCTTGAGCACCTCGTGCTCGCCCCAAATATTCACAGTGTTGGGCCCAAACACCCCGTCCCAGAATTTGGCATCTCCGCGAAGCGGGTTGACGTACGGCGACTCAATTTCCTCGCGACTGCAAAACATCAGCGGTACATTCTCGCCCAGTTTCAGGTAGTCCAGCTCGGCGTTGTCCTTGGCCGACCCCGTCGACCGCGGCCACAGCTCGGCCCAGGGGCTGATAAGAATAACCCCCAATGGCTTTGCGATCGAGTTCTCGTCGAGATGCTTTTGCAGAGTGGCGGCCAGGTGCCCGCCCGCAGAGTCGCCCAGCACCACAATGCGGTCGCACGACTTTTGCAGCTCCTTGTACACGGCCAGCGCCTCATTGAGCTGGGTCGGGTACTTTGCGATCGGGGTCACCGTATAGTCGACTGCGAGCACACTCAGACGTTCAAACTTTCTAGCAAAGTTCACACACCACTTGATCTGGGTCGCATAGGTCGTCATGCAGTAGGCGCCGCCGTGCAGGTACAGCACCACCGGATCGCTGCGGGTGCGCCCCTCTGCCTCGACCAGCCAACGAGCGGCGGCTCCCTCGACAGGAAACTCTTTGTTAAAGTTGGGCGCCTCCATCTTGTAGGACCTTGTCTCGAGATCGTGGGCCAGAGAGTTGACCGGCTTGAGCCACCTCATTTGCGTGAACGAGACATTGCGAGAGATGTACTTGCGCATCTGCACCACCAGGTACACCAGGATATTCTGCTTGTTGCCGACAAAGAATGATTTCGGGATCCACCATAGCGATAGGGCGGGCACGGTGCTAAACAAGAGCGCCACCCAAGCCTTGTCGAGGATTCCGGCTTTGGGGGTTGGTGCAGTTGAGTTTGAAGTAGTGGACATTGGTAAGGGGAGAAATGCGGGGTGCCGAATACGCCAGGGCTAGGTCAGCCGAGTATCAACGGAGACCAATAATTGCACTCTCGAGTTGACGATTGATTGACCGCCATTTCTGCTCACACGTTCTGATAATCCACTCGGCTTGCATGTCAATGTCCAAGTGGCTCAGGTTAGGAGGCTCCAAGCGGCTTAGGTTGGTAGGCTCCAAGACACGCTCAACAGGCTCCACATGCTCAATAACGGGCGCCCAGATCTCGCCTGTGCACTGAATCGATGCTAGACCAATGGCGACAGAGTCATTCCAGTAGCCGCTCTCGGGACACTGGGCGATCTGATGCCCGTCCAGCCACCACAGACCCAGCCCCTTGAGCACCCTAAAGTAGTGAGCAAAGGTGGCACCCTCTACCCCCTGCATCACTGGGTTGTTTCTCAGGTCCAACACCCCGAGTTGATAGAGGCTGCGCAATTCCTCATAGACCATGCCCAGATCTTGCATCTGGTTTGAGGCCAGAGAGAGGCCCTTGAGAGACGACATTGAGGAGATTGTGTCGAGGCAAGACTCTTCGAGACAGTTGTCACTCAGATCAAGTACCTGGAGACACGGGAACCGCCGAGGCAGCCATTGGGGTAGACTGTCCAGCCCAATCCCCGTGAGGGCCAAGTGCTGCAGCGGGTGAGTCCCAGTGCTAAACTCTGGGAAGCGCGGCCCCGAGTATAGCAGGATGCGGGCGTTGCACAGCCCCCGCGAGTCAGCCAGACTCGACCCATCCCATGAGCACACTCTGAGGGTTCGGCTTGTTAGGCCAGAAATTCGACTGTTTCCAGTACAGTACAGGGTAGATAGGGCATTCCAGCCGGAGAAATTGAGGACACTGTAGTTGTTGCAGATTGACAGCTCTTCTACGCTTGGAGCGGGCGCCAACTCGGTGATAGTGTTGTTGTCAAGGCTGAGCTGTTTGAGGCTAGGACACTGCAAATCCACGCGGGTCAGGGAGTTGTTGGACGCATCGAGTCTGACCAGCCGGTCGAGGCTGAGGTTCAGGGACGACAGTCCGCAGCGCTGGATGTCGAGAAACTGGAGGTTGTTGAACACGCCAAGCGTGTCGAGGCATTTCAAAGGGTTGTCAGAGACTGTCAAGTGTGTGATGTGGGCTGAATCTGCGAGAAGCTCGAGGTTGGTCAATTGGCAACCCGAGAGGTCGACGCTGGGGTATACTTGAGTGCTGGCTGATTGCAAGCACGGCAGAGGGTCTGATGGCGGCTCGGATGAGGGGGGCGCGTGCTCAGGGGCTTCAGCCTCGCCCATTGATTGCCCATCCAGCTTTGGCATAAAACTGGCCAGGGATAACCGTTTAGAGCGAGGTTTGGTGGGGGTGGATTCGGCTGGTGTCGACATGGCAAGGCCGTACGCGTGTAACAGTTATATATATGGGCGCGTGGGGCACATGCTGGGACATATGCTGGGATATGTGCTGGGACACATGCTGGGGCATATGCTGGGACACATGCTGGGGCAAATTGAGACACATGCTAGGGCACATGCTAGGGCACATGCTAGGGCACATGCTAGGGCACATGCTGGGACACATGCTAGGGCACATGCTAGGACACATGCTAGGGCACATGCTGGGACACATGCTGGGACACTTTGGAGCACATTGGGACACAGACTCTGGCACAGACCAACAAAGCACTTTATCTAGCTTCCATCTAACTTCTATCAAACAAATCATCGTCTTCGTCGCTCACCTCGTACTCGTCAAACTCCGAGTTGGTGCTGCCGTCGTCGCTCGACTCGCTCGAGTGGTACTCCTCAACCGCCTCAAGCTCAATGGCACCCTTGAGGATCTCGTTCTTGGCCTCAAGCCCCGAGGCAACCACATACTTGGACTCGACCGTGCACGACGTGAGCTTTGCCTTTGCGCGCACGACGGCGCCCGCGGCTAGCACGGTGTTTTCGAGAATCACGCCGTCCTCGATAACAGCATTGGGCAAGATCACGCAGCCATTGAGGCGGCACTTTGCGCCGATCTTGCAGTTTGTGCCAACCACGGTGCGCTTGACGCTGGACTTGTCGCCGACCTGGGCGGTGGGGTCCACGATCGAGTCGGGGCCGATCGCCGGGCCGTCCTTGCTGGGGGCAACCTTTCGTGCCTGGTTGTCGCGAGCGTGCAGCTTGAGAATGTGGCGGTTGGCCTCAATGTATGCGGGAAGAATGTTGGACCGGATAAAGACGCCGTCGAGGTGGTGCATCTGGACGGGCTCAAGAATGTCCGAGTGCTGCCAGGTACGGCGGGCAATATCGCGTATCAGCTTCCAGAGCGGTTTTGCGTGTGTCTCAATGCCGTCAATGTCGGTCAGGAGCTTGATCACGTCGCGGCGGCAAAAGTAGATGCCCGACGCGAGAACGTCAGTGGTGATACGAACGTTGGGGAACTTCCACAGCATGGCCATGCGCAGGTCGAGGTGCTTGTTTGCCTTGGTCTGCTCCTTGGCGTAAACGTCCAAAAGCTGGTTGTTTGACGAGATGAGGAGATCCGGGTCGAGAAGCTTCTTGTCGATCTGCTCGATAGAGTTTTTGTAGTAAAAGCCGCTCACGAGCGCGTTGGTGGCCGCGCGGTGGGCGCTCACGAGCGTCTTGGGGTCGATATCTGTGAGAAAGTCGACCGGCATCACGACAAAGTCGCTGTCGAGGGCCTGGAGCTTTGCCAGAGTTTCCTCGACGTTGTTTGCGGGTACGACGGGCGTTTTCGCCGCGGCTGCGATTTTTTCCGCGTCGCGGGAGTTTGCAAAAACGGTGACAGACTTGAACGCAGCTCGCTTGCACCACTCGAGCGTGTGCGCGATGATGGGCTTGTTTCCCACCGGAAGCAGCGCCTTGGGCGTCTCCTCGTTGGTCACGGGCTCCAAACGGGCGCCCTGGCCACACACAATCACCGCATGGAACTCCATTTGTAAGGGCTACGGTGCGGATCAGGTTTTAATCTATTTACAGCTTCAAAAAGTTGGCGAGAACGGACTCGTCCGAGTGGTCCTTGTGCACTTGTTCGGCCTTTGACTTTGAATTGGCCAGTTTGCGTTGCGTCAACTTGGGAACAAAGCTCTTTGCCGGCTCGGGGTAGGGGCCCAGGATGCCGTCTGCCACCTCGGTGAGGGGCTTTTTGAGGTCGCTGCCCTGACGCTGGCCCATGAGCTCGCCGTACTCGCGGAACACAGCGTCGGCATCGATGCGGTGGAGCTTTTTCGTGGCCTCGTCCATCTCGGGCCAAACAAACGGCTCCTCCATGTCGATAATCATCTTCTTGACCTGGCGAGACCGGTACCGGGGCATGTCCTGGACCCATCGCGAGTGCTTGAGCTGTGTAGTGATGTTGAGCGCGCGCAATCCGTACATGTTCCAGAGGTAGTCTCTGAGGTCGAGCTTGTTGAAGCTGAGCGGGACTTGGAACTGCGCCTGGTAGGGCGTCATGCGCGCACTTGGTGGCAGGAGCGTGATGTGCTTCCAGGGGAACCATACCTGCTTGCCGCCAAGCGGGAAATGGGGTTCGTTGGTGGCCATCTTTGCCTGCAGGTTTTTGTGGAGCTTTTGCGAGTGCTGCGAGTACTCTTCTGGGTTGGGGGTACCGCTCTTTTTTTGCGGGGCTGCCGCTGCGGCCCTTGGCTTGAGTGTGACGGGCGTGGGGGCCACCACCTTTTCAAGCACTTTTCTGATCGAGCGCGGCATGAGTAAGAGGGGTTTGGCGGTCTGGCGCTGAGCTTGTGGGATTAGTTTTTGATTGTTATCATTTATATACATTAGCCATTTTATACATTAGCCCTGCCTTTGCTTGTGCTTGGGGTTCTCTTTGCAGTAGACGTAGACACGGCCCTTGCGGCGCACAATGTAGCAGTGGGGGCAGTATTTTTTGACCGAGGCGCCGACCTTCATGCCGCGGGCCTGGACCAGGGGCAGGGCGGGGGTTTGCAGCTGCAGGCGGAGCGCTGGCGCCTGGGCCCGTGCGAGTGCTCGAAGTGCCAACATGAGTAAGAATTTTTCAGATGGGTTTGGGTAGGGTGGGCTGAGGTTGGGGGTTGATATCAGAAACGGGGGCCATCCAATATGCCACGTATATTCTATCCACAAAGTTTATTTCATTCATGAACAGTGTATGTGCAAAAATGCTGGGACACATGCTGGGACACTAAACGGACCCACCCAACCCCTTATAAACCAACCCCCCCCAGCCATCGTGTCATCATGAGTCCCACCAACGTCGGTATCAAGGCCATCGAGCTGTACTTGCCCACCCAGTTTGTCGACCAGAGCGAGCTCGAGAAGCACGACAACATCCCCGCCGGAAAATACACCATCGGCCTGGGCCAAACGCGTATGGCGTTTGTCAACGACCGCGAAGATATTTACTCGTTCGCGCTCACCGCCGTGTCCAACCTGCTGGCCAAGAACAAGATCGACCCCGCGTCGATCGGACGCGTCGAGGTCGGCACCGAGACGCTGCTCGACAAGGCCAAGTCGGTCAAGACGGTGCTGATGCAGCTGTTTGGCGACAACACCGACATTGAGGGCGTCGACACGTACAACGCGTGCTACGGCGGCACCAACGCGCTCTTCAACGCCATCAACTGGGTCGAGTCGCGCTCGTGGGACGGCCGCAACGCCATCGTGGTTGCCGGCGACATCGCCATCTACGGCAAGGGCGCCGCGCGCCCCACCGGCGGCGCCGGTATGGTCGCGATGCTGGTCGGCCCGGATGCGCCCCTGGTGGTGAACCCCAAGCACGGCAGCTTCATGCAGCACGCGTACGACTTTTACAAGCCCGACTTTACCAGCGAGTACCCCGTTGTGGACGGCCACTTTTCGCTGACCTGCTACACCCGCGCCCTTGACGGCGCCTACAACGCCTACAACCGCAAGTCCAACAACTCCAAGGGCGTTGAGAGCTTTGACCACTGCGCATTCCACGTGCCCACCTGCAAGCTCGTGACCAAGTCGTTTGCGCGGCTGTTTTTCAACGACCAAAAGCAGGGTCTGCTCGAGGCGCCCAAGGAGATCGCTGACGTCGAGTACGAGGCCTCGCTGACCGACCGCAACGTCGAGAAGCACTACCTGGGCGTCGCCAAGGCCGCGGCGGCCACCAAGCTGACCCCGTCGCTCACCGCCAGCACCAACGTCGGCAACATCTACTGCGGCTCGGTGTACCTTTCGCTGTCGTCGCTGCTCGCCTACGGCGACGTCAAGCAGGGCGAGACCATCTCCATGTTTTCGTACGGCTCCGGCCTCGCCTCGAGCTTCTTTACCATCAAGGTTGCCGGTGACGTGTCTGAGCTGGTGAAAAACACCGGCCTCAAGGCGCTCATTGACGACCGCAAGCAGATCAGCCCTGTCGACTACGAGGCGGCGCTTGCTCTGCGCGAGAAGGCCCACCTCAAGAGCGGGTTCAAGCCTGTGGGCGACGTTGCGCACCTGCGCAAGGGCACCTACTATTTGACTGAGGTTGACGACAAGTTCCGTCGTACTTATGAGGTTGCCAAATAGTTAGGGTTTTGCCGTAGTTTTGCTTAATTTGTTCAATGTTGTTTCATTTGAATGTTTTTGAAAGTTCATTTGAAAGTTCATGTGAACATTCATTTTCACTTTAAATGTTCAATGTTCAATGCTCAATTCTCATTTTAATACTCTCTGCTCAATTCTCACTTTAATACTCTCTGCTCAATGCTCTAAATGCTCATTATCACTTTCTATACTCTGCCCATTTCACTTTCTATACTCAATGCTCACTTCAATGCTCTGCTCAATTCTCACTTCAATGCTCTGCTCAATTCTCACTTTCTATACTCTGCTCATTTTCACTTTCTATACTCTGCTCATATTCACTTTCTATACTCTGCTCATTTTCACTTTCTATACTCTGCTCATTTTCACTTTCTATACTCTGCCAATTTCACTTTCTATACTCAATGCTCTTTCTATACTCAATTCTCACCAACACTCAATGCATGCTCGTTCATCTAACCGACTCTTGCTGAGACATTTCGTCATCCATGAAATTTGCACCGTTCCGCTCGGCAACGGCTGCAAAGATCTTTGCGGCGCAGAATGCCGCGCAGGTGCCGAATTTCTTCATGAGCACGCCGCAATTCAACCGCCAGCGGCAGCAGGTCGCCCACTACTCTGAGACGGCAAAGACCTACGGCTTGGATCCGGGGGCCTTGGGAACACCCACGTACGCAGTGCCGCTGCAATCCAACGATGAGGACGACAAGGAAAAGCTCAAGGTACTAATAAAGTCCGCGCACCCTGTAGAGCCCGTGGAACCCGTGGAACCCGTGGAGTCGCAGTACGTCGAGTCCGTGGAGTGCAGGGAGTCGCCCTCGGGCGAGCCCGACCTGCTACACGACCTCAAGCAGCTCCAGGCAAGCGGACAGCACACCCAGGTCCTTGAGTGCCTCGCCAAACTCGAGCAAATGTCGGGCGTGCTCCTGCCGCCAGAGGCCTACACGATCGCCCTGGCGTCGCTCGCAGAGCTCTCGGTCGCGAGCCTCGATGTGGCCCCGCTTTTGGAGGCGTTCCAGCGCATCATCGCCTCCAACCCCTCGCCTCAGGCGGTCGCCGACGCAGTCAACCTCACCGTCTCGAGCCTCGTGCGCATCTCTGCGCTACAAAGTACGCGACGCCAAAACCTGGCAAACATGCTCGGCGATGCCAGCCTCGAGACCGTCGCCGACGTGCTCGACAGCGTCGACCCCGCTGACCCCCTCAGGCTGGCGCTCGAAATCGTCAGGTCATCCAGCTCGACCAGCCCCGAGCATGTGGAGCTACTGATTGTCGAGTGCGTCGAGATGGGCATCCCCTGCCAGGACCTCGCCCCGCTGGCCGCAAGTGCCGCCGCCAAAACGGCCCTGGCAACCAGCTTTGCCCACTGCCAGCTTCCGGCATCCCCCTCCCCGCTTGAGCGCAGGGCGTACCTGTCTGCGTGCTTTAGGTTCAAAAAGTACGACCGCGCGCTCGAGGTCGACACGCCGCCCACCCTCCAGGGCTCGCTGCTCCTGGCAAAGCACGGCTTCGTGTCGCTGGCCGCGCGCAGGTCGCCGCCCTCCAGCGAGGTCCTCGAGGCGGTGTGTGAGTCCAAGGTCATGAGCACCAGCTCGCTGCTGTACGACCGCCTCGTCGCCAGCCCCACTCCGGTGCTGTGCGCCGGCCGCAACGCCTACCTCCGGCTGTGCGTCTCTTGCCAGGACGACCTGATGCTGCTCAAGGCAATCAAAGAATCCAATTTGCGCAAGGCGGTGTGGGACCCGTCCACGATCCTCGCCGTGTGCACGTTTTTGCTCCAAAAACAGCCCCAGATGGCGGTCGAATTGTTTGTCGTGCAGTCCCAGCGGCTGGTGTCCATTTGGGACCACAACGGGCTCAAGACGATGGCCGGCGACGAGCTCGTGTCTGAGTTTATGGCTGCCACCGCCAAATACGGCCCGCCAAGCATATACTGCGCCCTCATCCTCTCCCAGAGCCCGCTCGTGAGAGAATCGGCCGTGGCAAGGCAAAAGGTCTACCCCATTGTCTGGGACGCCCGTGTGGCCGCGGCACCGGCCTATGTGGAGTTTATGAGCGAGCAGCCCGAGGCCCTGCCGGCCATCGTCGACCGCATGTCTGAGCTGGTTGTGGGCGCCGAGTCTCCACTCGGGCTCGCGCTGCCGTTCGACGTGCAGAGCTCCTTGCACAAGGCGTACCCGCTTTTGGTCTCGGACCTGATCGATAACGCCCTCCCATGCGTGGACGCCGACCGCATCACCAAGAGCCTCCAGCTGCTCAAAATTGGCACCCAGCCCTGGCAGCGCTACGCGGCGCAGCTGTTGCCGGCGCAGGCTGATGCCAAGGACGACACCGAGATCATCGCCTATGTGCACTCTCAACACGGCATCGACCAGGCGCTCGAGCTCGTCGAGCGGCTGCTGCTGCGGCGGTCCACGCCGGGCGGCTCTGCCCTCAGAGCGCTTGTGGGCGCGCTACACAACGACCCGTTGCGGTACCAGCACTTGGTGGGGCTATTTGTCGACAACTCGCACCACTTTGACCACCAAACGCTCGTGTCGTGGCTCAAGGCTTTTGTGCGCGGCGCCGACACTGCGTTTGCGGTCGAGTGCTACCACCGCCTCAAGGCGACCAATGCCATGCCGTGCGCCGCGGGGTTTGCCTCGCTCATCTCGCGCGTGGACACCCCGCTGGCGCTGTGCCTTTTTGACGAGGCACGCGCCGCCGGCTTGGCCACCCAGGCGGTGTGCGATGCTGCCATTCACGCCGCTCGCGACAATGTGCCGCGCCTCTCGCAGCTGTTTAGGGACATCACCCACTCCAACGCCTCGCTCAAAACAGCCCTCGCGGCGTTCATCAAGCACGACATGGAGGCAGAGGCGTTGCAGGTCGTTGAGGTGATGTTCAAGCTCAAGCTGGGCTATGAAAAGACCACAGAGCCCTACAACCTGCTCTTGGAGTACTATGTGCACAAAAAGCAGGACCGCAAGTCGGCACTGCGCGTGATTGGCTACACCCGCGAGGCGGGCGTGGTGCTGTCGCCGCACAGCTACAAGCTGCTCATTGAGACATGGCTCCTGCAGCCAATGAACATACACGAGGCCGAGCGCGTCCTCGAGACCATGGAGGCGCCCCCTAATACCCAACATTTCAGCTCGCTCTTGCGAGCCCACGGCGTGCTCGACCGCAACCTCGACTCGGCGCGGGCCTTTTACCGTGGCCTGGTCAAGAACGCTCGAGTCACCCCCGACCAGCACATCTTCTCGGCGCTGGTCGCATCCTACGTGGCCAATGGCAAGTCTAAAGACCTGCCGGCCGTGCTGGACGAGATGAAGAAATTCCAGGTGCCTCGCCAAAAAGTCGCGCAGGCGCTGGCTGGAATTTAGATGATTTATGTACATATTTATTTGACGTTTTGCTATTAAGTAGACTCAGAGCACGGCACCTGCTGCCAATGCCTTGTGCTTTGCGATGGGCCACTCCATTTCAATCCTGTTTACAAACCGGTGCACTCGGCGGCCTATTTGCTCGACAAAGCTCCACTCATTCTCGAGCTGAATCATGGCCGAAGAAGATGCGCCTCCTCCGTATTCAGAGGTAGCCGAGACGCCAATTCCACAACCAACCGAGCCCCAGGTGCCTCAGTCGTCAACACCACAATCCTCAAGGCCCCAACCACCCACACGACCGCCGCCAGACCGCAAGAAGCCAGAACCAGCGCCGCAGACCAAACCACACTCGGGAGCCCACCCAAGGCCCCCTGCTAGGCCGCCTACTCAACCCCAGACACAGCGCCCCCCGCAGCATCCCCCTCTACATCATCCCCCACAGCACCGTCCCCCACAGCATCCACCCCAGCCACATCCACCCCGACCACAGTACCCACCCCCAAACCCAATGCTCAGGTACCCGCCAAATTACTGGTGCTACCAGTGCCAAAACACCGGCACAAAGCCCAGCGGCTCCTCGTGCAAGGACTGCTGGGCCATGTTTGGCCCTCGCAACACCAACGTCCAATACACCTCATCCTCATGGCACAGGCCGCCTGGAAGAGCAGTCGCGCCTGGCGACCCTGCGCTGGGAGGCGTCCTGTGTGGCAGGTGCCGTGGTTCGGGCGTCACACACGAGCTCCTTTTGTTTGAAGAGACATGCGCAGTATGCAGGGGCGTTGGCCGTATACTCTAGTGCTTTTAGTGTGGGCGCAACCCGTAGCAGCCGCCTTGCAAGCAGCGACCCAGGGTGTTTATCGCTACAGTCTGATAGCTTAACTCAATAGTGGTAGATCGCTACCAATGTGAGTTTGAATGAGTGAACGGGGCTGTCATATTTTGAACCATACCTGCGCCCACATCCAAGAATTCTCGAGGTTAGCAAGGTACCCTTACAGAGCATTCAAAGTAGCCTCGTGCGCTTCAGATATACAAGCAAGAAATGGCCGTTAATTGTCACGTGCTTGTAGCGGGAGATAAAATGGGTTTTACCCCACACAAACGACTCCACTGAGAATGCACAATCTCACGATAACGCTTGCAATGATGTCTCTAGCAGCTGCGATCAGAATAACCACAGGTATGAGAGATACCTACAATAGAAACATTGAAACGCTGGATGCGGCGATCAATGCAACAGAGTACTGCGTCGCCCAGCTGAAAATGAACGTGACCGACTTTTATGTGTCTGAATCTCTGTCCTACGATATTTATTCTGAGTACGACCAGATTATACCTGCAACGGAAAGACCTGAGTTGGAACGGTTGATGAGGTGCATTAACGGTACGACCTATGACTTCAATGCGGGGTTCACCAACAAGCTGTGGATAGCTCAAGCACGAGATGATCAAAATAGCGACGCGTGGTTTGACAATCTTGGAGGCTATAAGGCATGTCTACAGCACGATACAAGGACAAACTACGACACATCAGCGTAAATCAAACGGTGAGATGCATGTATTATCTTGTGATAGGGAGGAGTTTTCAAGCCAACAGGTGCTGTCTGACAATCTACAGCAGGCATATTGGGCTGGCCATGGTGACAAGGTCGTACCTCAGGGACCATTAAGAGCCGCTGCAATGGTGTTTATTCAACAAATTGCAGCCATGAAAGTATCCTAGGCCCAGAATGGGTTCAAGAGCTCTTTGGTCCATGGATGCAATTTCGTCTACTGCAATGATGTGCCTCATGAGGTGCTATGGAATGCAGAGGCTTCAGATGGAGGCTTTGTACCCTGAGATATTTCCGTTCACACCCGGATTTGGCTTGGTTCCGCTAACGCATTATTGTTTTTGTTGTTGTTGTTTTTCCAGTTTTTCAACTATACCTCTATAACAGCATCCCTCGAAATGGCACTGCTATTTCGACATGAGATATCTCGTAGCGACCTAATTTCATAGCAGTCCTCAAAATGCCTCTGCTATATAGCATTCCTTGAATCGCCACTGCTAGTTCGTGCATTAGATATCTCTTGACAACCTAGCCATAGCTGCTGCCGCCAGGTTATAACTGCCCTCGAATGTCTCTGTATTATCCTCTACTCTAGTATATGCCGTGCTGGCGCTTTCAAAGAGCGCCTAGGGATAATCTGCAGATGACGCGCTCTCGCAAGCCGAGGTGACAGCCATCCTAGTAGTGGCAAGGAACAGCTAGGAGCTGTCTTTTGTGGGGAGTCCCGTACGCGCGTATGATAAAATTGACTATTGCACCAAGGCCTTTTGCATTGGCGAACAGCACAAGTAGACGCGTCACGAGAGGTCTGGAGCAGGGGGAGGGATGCTCTGGGCTGCGCCCTGACGGGACAATCGAGCAGCTTATGGGCAATTGATGGGGATAAAACGAGTGTGCTGGCAGCGAAATAAACTGGTGACCGAAATTAATAGTCGCAAGGTATGGATGACTAAGCAACAATAATCTTTCAAATTAATTGAATTTTAATATGCAACTGAAATACCAAATAACTAAATTACCTAGACAAAATTTTTGCATTTTTTGGGTTTTATCATCGAAGAACAAGCAAAAATTTTTTTCAAAAAAAGCGTTAGTGGTTTAGTGGTAAAATACGACGTTGCCATCGTTGTGCCCCCGGTTCGATTCCGGGCTAACGCAATTTCTTTTTGCATTCTCATCTTACATTAGTCAGCATCAGTTCATAGCGTTACTGATCCCAGCTTATTGGTCACTCATGCAAAACCGTGTGCAAGAATTCCAAAAGCTCTACCAGAGCAAGCCCAACACAGCTCTGTGGATGCGCTCTCCTCGCTCCAAGCTGTTGGTGTACCCCTTCTACGCCCTTTTCACAGTCACCTGCGTGGCCTACCCCGCCCACGGTCTCTACCGTGCCCTCACTGGTCAAAAGTACGACTAGATAGGTTCTTATAATTAAGCATAGCACTAGATAGAGCGAGAGGCGAAGCTGCGCTCTCTGAGTCGCTTTGCTATGCGCTCGTGCGTTTTTGAAGCTCACCATGTGCGGTGCTGTGTTGGTAGCTCAATGGCCAGCCAAAATCGCCACACACGACCACAATTCTTTTGGAACTATCTCTGTGAGCTCATATATACATTAGTTCTTCTTACTGGCTTCTTCAGGGGTCCAGTTGTAATCCCACACCTGGTCAGGGGGTGTTTCTGTGGGAACGCGGATCTCGAGGCTAAAGCGCTTGCCATCTTGACGCTGTAATGCCTTGCCGAAGAGCTCTGGGTCCAGCTCCTTGAGAGTGGAGCAGGCCTCCTTGATGTGGTTGTATTGACTTTCGAGTTGTGCAGACCTTGCGGCTTTTTCGTCTCTATTGTGCAAGCGCCAAGCACTCTCAATGACCTCGTGACGGAGCTTGTCCTCGACGCTGAGCTTTAAACGACGCGGCTGCTTCTTGCGCGCACTGATTACGCTCAAAAGGTTGATGATCCGCGATGCACCAGGCGCCAGCTTTGTAGTGCGCTTGAATCGTACCAGAGTTGGCTTTGCCGCTTGCACTGTGGCCCTAGCACTCGAGAACATAAAAGTGAAAAGTCGGCGGTTAGGTAATATCCCCCTATATGAGGCAGGCAGTTCTCGAGCTGCGAGAATCCGAAATTCTGGCCGGGCTGGAGACAGATGTAGAGCCTCAATTTGCTATTGCGACTAGTGGGAAGCTATTCCCCGCGAGCTCGGGCTTCCTGGATGAGCTGCAGCTGCGACTTTTGGGAACATCTATTCACATGGCCATTCGTAAATGCATAGATAAATTGCTGCTGAATGCTACCCAAACGCACGTGGTGATTGTCGAACCTCCCCTTTTTGCAATGCCCCTGAAAAGGCTAGTGATTGCAGCCGTTCTGGGCGAGCTTCGCTGCCTGTCTTTGGCCTTCACGAGCTACGCCGCGTGCTGGTGCGTTAGCCAGGGCATCAGAGACGCAATTGTCGATACAAGGTTTATGGGAACTCGCTATATTGTGCCCGTGTTTGACCTTAGAGAGCTCTCACACCTTGTAAAATCCGACTCGGAGGACCAAGATGCACTCTCCTCGCTAAAGCCATTGCTGCCCATTGACCTTCGGCATCTACGTCTAGTGGAGGCTGAGGGATCTGCATGGCTAGGAGCTGCTATTTCGTGCTCTAATACGGATTTAAAACCAAGAGTTACCAGAAGCCAGTACCTCAAGGAGGGAACTATTCAGGACTGCCTTTTAGGTAATTCCTAGAGATGCTCTCCAGGCGACTTTTACGAAACTTTTCACACACGCCACGCCTGAGATCGCAGGTAGATCTCAACGATCCGCTTGATACCCGCATCAAATGGGTCAAGAGACCCGGTACTCTTTTCAAGGAACCCATGAACCCACAGACCTATTTGAGCCAGCAGCCGCTGTATCATGGGCCTATAGCGTCGCAGATTGCATTCTCCAAGCGCTGGTCCATGGGTTTCTTTGCTATTGGAAGCTATATTGGCTACCTGGCCATGGGTGTCACTGGCATCACAGAGAGCATGGCCATGGCTGGCCTTCTACCACTGGTGGCTCCACTGCCACTGATCCAGTACTTTACCGGTAGCTATGTGACTCGCATTTTCCGGGTGTACCGTAAAAATGAGCCACAGACCCTGGAAAACCTGCTCAAGGATGAAACCATCATGGTAGAAAAGATGTCGTTATTTGGGCGGTCCACCTTTGGGGTTCCTATTCAGCTCAAGGACACATTTATTGTCGATAAGCGCCTCGGTTGGGTTAACTGGGCGTATGTGGATCCCAAGACGGGTGCCATGTCCAAAATGTACGTGCAGGACAACTTGGGTGGTCTCAAGATGGACCGTATCTGGGGCATTCTAGAGAAGAATTCTGGCATTGACAATGGTCGCGAGGACCTAAATAAGCTATAATTTAGAGGGACAGACTCAGACCGAACAGAGTTGCCAGGTAGCCAGTGAGAATAGCCACTGACTTGACTGGGGTAGCATCCAGGGTGTTGAAGGCCATATTCGTGAGGCCCGTGGCGACGTTGGAGACCAAAAACATTGTCTGGCCGCGGGCGTTCACCTTTTGCATGCTCTTGCTTGCATGCTCATTGAGAACTAGGCTGATTGCGGCAAACACCCCAATGAGCATCAGGTTGAAGCTGCACACCCACAGAATGTAAGGGAAGTTAGCCAGCCTGCGCGAAATTTGGGTTTCGGTTTTGAAGATGCGAAATGCAACTTCAAAGGCCGCGCCATAGAGCGCCAGGTTCTTGATTTTATAGGGAGTCACGTCCTCTGGTTTGCCCATGTCAGTGGGCACGCGGGGCGGATACTGAGCGTTGCGCTGTTGGCAATTGGGTAGCACAAAGTATCCTGTGCCCTGGCCAACGAGAAAAATGGCGATGAACCCAATGGTGGAGCTCAAACCCTCTTTATTTTGGGCAAGAATATTGGTGCGCTCAGCGGTGAGCACCCACTCCATTAGACCAAAGTTTTTGAGGATAATTTCATACGCGACTCCCACAATAGCACCCAAAAGGATCATGGGCACGTAACGGGCCAGCCATTGAAATAGTGGAAGTACGAGCGGGAGCACACCCAGCGTGATAAAAAAGTTCCAGTGGACACCGTACTCGGTAACATGCTCCTGATAGTTGAGAAGCTTGACTCCTACAAGACGGATAATACCCAGTGCGAGGATATTGCCAGATAGATGTAGCGACTGTTTCCAGCCGGCGAGCTTTTTGCCAGAGACTGCGTGTTGTAAAATGGGGCGCGCACTCACGACGCCATTGGAAAACACAAACGATCCAACACCCAGGTCCATAACTGATGTGCCCCATGTCTCTACCTTGGCGTACTTGCGTGGGAACACCTTAAAGTCCACTGCCAAAATAGCCGCCATGGTCATGATGAGCATGAGCGAGCGATAAGCGGTGAGAAAGCCCACATGACCGAGCAATTCAATCTTGGGTTTGTGCTGGTGCTTGGGGTTTGACTTTGCCTTCGTGGGAGGCTGTGCCTTTGACCTAAAAACAAGCCGTTGGAGCAGGGGCGGACCGACCAGCAAGGATGCCAGCTGCACCGGCCTCGAGGAATAAATAGTTAGGGCCAGTAGAGGGGCGAGCCACACGTAAAAGTAGTCGGTGAAGGCTGCAGTGATCCAGTGGTCTTTGGGCAGCTTGTTGGTAACCAATCCCCATGAGAGGTACGAGACCATCACCAGCCCAAACACTTGGTAAATATCAGAGATGGTGCTCCCGGCTAGGCCACTAACAAACTCCTCGTGCCGCGTCTTGTAGTCCATGAACGGGTGCTGTGCTGTAGTAATCTTTTTCCATGAAGAACCTTGCGGCTCAAATAGATTTTTTAGAGGCACAGCTGGCCAAAGCAAAGGAAGAGAGGCGCATTTCCAAGCTTTACAAGACCAAATTCATTGTGAAGAAGGCAAAACAGGCACAAGAGCCTCAGAACGTCGAAGAGATCCAAGCACAGCTTGAAAAGCTCAAGCACGAACTGGCGAGCCGTAAAGTTTTTGCGTGTATCAAGCATATGAGCCGTAACGTGAAGCAGTTCAAGTCTTCTGAGCCGCAAAAAATCAAAAAGCGCATCAAATCTGCGCCTGAAAAAAAGGAGACACTTGAGAAGGAATTGGCGCTTGTTGAAGGCATGGACGTCGAGAAGTGGGCCGAGTACGTAGCCCGCGCTCAGCTTTCAAAGAGATTTAGTGCACTGGTTTCGTTTGAGAAGCGCACTATGGGCCCCGAGGAGAACAATGTGTATGCTCGGTTGTGCAAGCTGGCTAGCGTCAAGGAGTCTATCGAGTCCACTGTCAAGACGATAAGTCAGTGGGTTGAGGCGGAAGTATTGGGTGGCAAAGGCGAGTTAGAGCCCAAGGAAGCTGCTCAGCTGAAGGACAAGTCCGAAGGCGAGGTCGAGACTAAGGGCAAGCAAGCAGGCGATTCAAAGACCAAAAGCGAGGTCGAGAAAGAGTCTAAATCTCAAGCTTCAGAGCAGTCCCCAGCCAGCCCAATCGAGGCCTCCCCGGATTTCTCAGATTCGGAATCGGACGTACCCATGGAGGACGACTTTTTCGTCACCCAGAGCGGCGGTGCGCTGCCGCAGCTCACCAGTGGCTACATCTCAGGGTCAGAAGACGAGAGTGAACCCGAGGTCGTAAAGCCCCAGCGCAAAAACCGCCGTGGCCAAAGAGCGCGTCGTGCCATTTGGGAGAAGCGCTACGGCGCGGCTGCCAAGCATGTGGTCAAGGAGCGGAAGGAGCAGGAGGCAGTGGAACAAGCCAAAAAGCGTAAGCGCGAGTTCAAGATTCAAAAGCAGACCCAGCGCATCGAGCGCCAAAAGGCGCTGGAGGCCAAACCCCTTCACCCCAGTTGGGAGGCTAAAAAGCGGCAAGAGCAGCTCAAGTCCGCGAAACCAGCTGGCAAGAAGATCGTTTTTGACTAGAAGATATTTATTTACGCCGCAATGGCAGTGTGTAGGGTCTCGGGGCAAAACTCGGGCAATTTTTAGAGTGATATGTCTAGTTGCTAATTAAAAGGACTCTTGCGCTATTTGCGTTTCAAAAGACTCACACGAGAGGCCAAACAAGGAACACGGCAAGGCCGACAAAAGAAGGGCCAATCTTGAGCGCACTGATCGCGCAGCGTTGACCCAAACCAGGTACTACACTGAGCGGGCTTGAGTCCAATTCAGCCTCAGAACTGCTGTTGACTCGCTTTTCCTCAATGTCCAGCCCTCTGTAGTACACAGCCTTTAACTTAGCCGCGTCGCCAAACGGAGTCCCCTTGAACTTTTGAGCAGAGTACTCATAGATGGAAGCCAAGTCGAGTGGGTGCACCTGAGGGTCCTTGAATAGACAAAAAGTACGCGAAGCATTGGACTCGGTGAACTTGAGCGAACCGAGCTCAGTCAAGTCGCGAGAGCTTTTGGTCGCCTGCCACTGCTGCCTACGGCGCCGCTTCTCGCTGATGGTCTCTGTCTCGTCATGGTAAATAAAGCTGGTATACACATTGCAGCGGCCATCATCCCAGGTCTCGAGGAACTCTTGCTTCTCGAGCCTTGTGTCAAAGCAGGGCATGGCCCTACTCAGGGCATGCAAACACTTTGCCTCGCTAGTCTTGAGCAGATCGTACTGGAGCTTGAACTGATGCAAGCATGCCTCATGCTCGCTCGAAAGGCTCAATGAAAGGACCAATTGCAGTAGCACACAGAAAGTGAACAACATGGGAATGTGGTGGTGAATGTGGTGGGTATTTATGGATGAGGCGGGCGCTCAAAATACTGTTTCTATGGATGGTGTCTAAGAAAAATATATGGCCCTTGTAGATCCAAACAGCACAGTGTTATCAAGTACAGAGCTAATTCGCAAATGACGAATTGTGTCCAGAAAATCGGTCTTTATAATCCAATTCCTCTGAACGGGTATGTGGCTGCAATCACCGAGCCTCGCCGGTACTTTGAGTACATTCAAGTTCGTCTATAGAGGCTTCATAATACGCATTTTAGCATCAGCAGCCGCCTTCTCACCTTTAAATACCAAAATCCATACCCGAGCTCACGGTCCCCCAAATACGACCTTTACTCTCAAAAGCACGCGACGGCCTAAGCCCTCCCCTCGGACCCACAGCGTCGTCATATCAGACGCGGGATCAATGACATCATCATGCTGATCTCATTTCCACCGTCGATCAGCAAGCTCCAGGAACAGACGCTGAAAACAGCTATTGAGGATTGGTGTTTGAGTAATGGGCTCGTTATTCTGCAAAAGGCTGGCTCCTCCGCCGGGGTGCACGCTCCGGTGACGCTCTACCCCAGCCCCTTTTCCAAGACCGGCTTTGAGGAGGCGCTGCGGCTTCAAACCACATACAATTCAATGTATCAGAATGTCACGCTGCACCCCGACTGGCTTTTGGACCAGATCAAGCCCCTGGAGCAGTACGACGAGTTCACCCACCGTCTGGCCGAGATCTACCGGGAGACGCGATCCACGGCCACGCAGCGCCTCACCGGCGGGCTTTTCAGGTCGGACTACATTGTCGCCAAGAGCGAAGAGCGCCGGCAGATCAAGCAGGTCGAATTCAACACTGTGAGCGTCTCGTTCGGCGGTCTCTCCACCAAGGTCAACGAGCTGCACAACTACCTCACCGGCCGCAGCCGGCAGTCGTTCCACGGCGAGATTCCGGTCTCAAACTCGCTGAAAAAGCTCAGTGAGGGGCTCATGCACATGCACAAGGGCTACGTGTGGGGTGACGCGCACGAGCGCCAGCTTCGTAGTAGACAGCCCACGCCCGAGGAGGAAAAGAAGCACCACCAGCCCGCGGCACCCGTGTACCTCACTGTTGAGGAGTCGGAAACCTTGCTTGAGTCGTCCGTCGACGATACCTTTGAGGAGACCCTTGCGTGCATTCTGTTTGTGGTGCAGCCCGACGAGCGGAATATCGTCGACCAGAGATTGATTGAGTTTGAGCTTTGGAACCAGTACGGCATCCCAAGCTACCGCGTTACCTTGAGCGACCTGGCGAACCGCGTCGCGATCGGCGAGGACAACCGCTTGGTCCACTTGCCCACCGGTCAAGAGATCAGCGTGGTTTACTACCGCTCCGGGTACTCCCCCGACGACTACCCCAGCGAGCGCGAGTGGGAGGCGAGGCTGCTGCTTGAAAGGTCGCATGCGATCCAGTGCCCCAGCGTCCTGACCCAGCTCGCCGGTGCCAAGAAGGTGCAGCAGGTGCTGTGCGACCCTCAAGTCTTGCAGCAGTTCACCCCTGATTTGGACCAGGCAAGCCGCGACCGCCTGCGCAAGACCTTTGTAAAGATTTACCCCATGGACGATAGTCCGCAGGGCAAGGAGGGCCGCAGGCTGGCCCACGAGCACCCGGAGCACTATGTGCTCAAGCCGCAGCGCGAGGGCGGCGGCAACAATGTCTACCGCGAGGATATTGTGCCTTTCCTCGAATCTATCCCGCAGGAATCGTGGGGCGCCTACATTTTGATGGAGCTCATCGTGCCATCTCGCCTCACCAACCGCATCCACAAGGATAATGAGATTGTCACTGGGCGGGTTGTCAACGAGTTGGGCATTTTTGGCACGTCTCTATGGGATATCCACTCGGGGACCTGCCTCTTGAACGAGCAGGCTGGGTGGCTTTTGCGGACCAAATTGCAGTCGAGCGACGAAGGTGGCATCGCCGCCGGGTTTGGTGCGCTCGACTCTGTTTTGCTGGTTTCTCAAAAGAGCAAGAGCTCGTAGATTTTATTTTTATTTCTCTAGTTATCAAACAAATAGGCCAGGCGGGTCTTTGGCTTTCGTTTGGGCTGCGCAATTTGCTCAATCTGAGACGCCCAGATCGCACCGCCGCAGGTGTTTGTAAACATAAACAAGATTCCAATAAATGGTAAGGCCTCCAGTGCAGCGGCCACAACACCAAACGCAAAGTACTGCCCCTTGCGCACCTTGACATAGTGGTTCATCTCGTCCTTGTCGAAGCCCTTGAGAGTAAAGTAGCGCATGTGGCAGCGCACGGCAGTGCCTTTGGCATCAGTAATAACCAAAATGATGGGTCCAATAATGGGGATGAAGTTGAGGCACACCCTAAACACGATCTTGAAAAACCACTTGGGCAGCAGTAGGCGCCGAGGGAGCGCCTTGACAAACGCCATGACCTTGCGATGGTCCGAGTCCTCTCTCTGCTCCTGCGCGCGACGGGTGCTCACGAGCTCGTCGTGCCCCTCGCTGGTCAAAATGGTATCAAACATGAGCCGCAGTGGTGTGGGCATCAGGAAAATGGCGGAAATAATTTGAGTAAACGCTACTGCTTCCTGTAGCATGCCAATCCAAGCGGCAATCACTCCGGTGGGCCCGTTGAACAGCAGTGCAATGGCGGCCTGAGGGGGGTACAAAAAGATATACACCAGGGAAAAAACGACAAAAGTGAGGACGAGTTGAGGGAACGCCATCATGATCAGATTGCCCCACAGTAGCGGTGTTTTGATAAAGTACTTGATTCCTCTGAGGGGGTAGATTGCCGTTCCAGAGCTTGCAGCCATCACGGGCAGGGCCGCTGGCTGGAGAAACAGGGTCGAGATGAGGTCACGTATCATGTCGAGTACTGGGTGGCGTTTGTTTATATAGGAGTACGACATTATTGTTTGTTGCAAGCGGGGGTGGGTGCGGCGCGCGCGCGCGTGACGTGCATAACATGCATGATCCGCATAAACGTGCATATCTCGATCCGCGCGCTCTTGAAGCACCAAGCACCTACGCAAAACCACTAGCGCCCGTGCTCAGAGCGTGGCCCTCGGGTGCCCCCGGAACCCAGCAACCCCAGAACCCAGCCCCGCCTCGGCCGCAATAGCGTGACCCGATGACATAAGCACAGTTGCTGCATATAAGCCCGCGCGATTGCCCACGTCAACTTCTCAATGCTTGCTTTCCGTCGCTGTGCCCAGAGAATTGCTGTCCGCGCCTACTCTGAAGGATCCTCTGGCTCCTACCGCGGTGAGTCCGGTGGCGACCAGTTCACCAAGCGTGAAAAGGCCAATGAGGACTACTACGTCAAGCAGCACGAGCAGGAGGCGCTCAAGAAGCTCCGCAAGGAGATTGAGTCGCGCGAGAAGGAGGTTGCTGACCTCAAGAAGCGCGAGGAGGACCTTTCCAAATAGTTTAGCCTTTACTTTCCCAGTAGTTGTCGTAGTCGCGTCTCTTGTTTTGGGTCAATGGCAAAGCATTGCGGGAGGAACGTGACTGGCTTTGTGAATTCGCTCCTGTGGAGGCCTGGGATGAGCGCGGCGCCCACGAGCGGGTCGTCCTCCGAGTCGTCGAGCTCCAGGGCCTGATCATAGTCTTCCATAGCCTGAAGACGGTCGATCAGCATCTTGGACACAAACGGTAGCTCCCTCGCAAGATACAGCAGACTGCCAAACGAGACCACGCGCGCCTTGCGTGCCGCATCGTATGCTGCATGAGATGCAAAGGTCACGATCGCTTGCGCATGCGCCACCGGCGCCACATCCTCGACGGCCAGGGTCTGCTGCCGGGCGGTCAGGTAGGGCATGTTGAGGTCGACCTCGCACGGCTTTCCGGTGCCGTCCATTGGAATTCCCCGTAGAAAGAGAGAGTTGGGCGGCGGCGAGTAGTAGGGGTCGTAAATCACGGTGTAGTTGTGGCAGCTCGGGTTGCCACATTCTACCGTGCAGGCAGTTGTGGCGGTGGCGTTGCAGCGGCTTTCCGGCTCCCATAGCGCCTCGTCGTAGGCCCACGAGTCGTAGCGTTTTTTTTGGGCCTGGATATCCAGCGCCTCCTGGACCTTTGCTGTAGGCTTAGAGGCAGGTTTTCCCGAGACTTTGCGTTGTACCTTGGATCTCGGCTTTGCCATGTCGAGGGGTGGGTGGCAGGGTTGGAACGTCTGTTGGCCCAGAGAGCTTTTTGTACACCTGGCAGGTTCCACCAGACTGTGAGCCTACGGGGACCATCAAATGCCCCTAGTTGGTTGAAGCATCTCATCCTCATCAAGCGTGTCGACCTACATCAGCTCGGCTAAAATACATAAATTACTCAATGTCCATCTTTTCCTCGGGAAGCTTGCCCTTGACTTCAATGTACTTGAAGCCAGGCACCTTAACCAGCCGGGCATTCAAGAGATCGGCCGCCTCGCCGCTCGGCAACTCGTACTGTGAGTGCGCCCACGACGGGGGCATCTGCTTGCCGCCCGCGAGCCTGACTGCCTCGGGGTAGGCTGTGGCAGACTTTGCGGCGCTAATCAATGCAATGGTTGTACCCTCGCGAGCGGTGTGCACCAAGTTGCCCGTCTTGTTGCTGCTGGTGGCCAAACGTGCCTGGAACCGCTGGTGCGGGACCAGCAAACGGCGCTGAACGCACTCGGTGATACCCAGCCTGAGGCTGTTGAGCTCCGACTCGCTGCCGGCAAAGTGACCCAGTCTAAAGGGGAACACGCTGAGCTCGTCGGCCTTTGCAATCAGAGAACGAGCATTGCCGGTTTTGAGGGTGTAAGTGATGGAGTAGTCGCGCGAGTAGAGCGTTGGGTTCTCCGTGCGACCGCTATAGCCGTGAAACTCTGTGAGCCTGACCTTTGCAGCCTGTTCCTGCTGGTCGTTGATGGGGGCGAGAGCAATGTTGACAAGCCAGACCTGGTCGGGCTCTGCCACAAACTCAGAGACATCGCAGCCCTCAGAGTGCCACACGACAGCCTTGGCCGAGCGCTCCTGAACGGCGCCCTGGCCAACCACAAAGCGCGAGACGCGGCGCACCTGGGACGTGGGGCACACAACGCAGTTGTAGGCATATGCAATATCCTCTACGACGGCCTTGATGCGCTCGCCGGTAACGGGGCCGAGCTTGGCCAGGGGGTGGTCCTCCGAGAGGGTTGTGCAGAGCATCGAGACCACGGCCTCGTTTGCGAGATATGTGGCGACCGCCGCGTCGGCGTCGGGGCCTTGGGCGGGCTCAGAGGGAATAGACTCGCGCAAAACCACTGTGTGGGCGCCAAAAACGCTGTAGCCATCAATGTGCACTCCGAGGGAAATTTTAACCAGGTCGCCCTCAGACAAAAGGCCGCCCTTGAACTCGTCGCTGGTCTCGGGGGCGATACCAGTGATGAATTCGTTCTTGCAGATCTCAGTAGGAGCCGAAATTCCCTTTTCCTTGACGGTCTTATACTGGATCTTGACAGCGCTGAGGATGTATTGGTCGACGAGGGCACAGATCCGCGAGATATCCTGGTTGCCAAAGTCTGTGTGGACGAGTTTTGCGGCATAGAGCAGCGCGGACTGCGCGATTATTGCCGCTGTTCTGTACTTTTCAATATCCATTTTTTCAACTGAAAAGATGCGATGAGGTAAGAAAAATTTCAGGGCGAGGGAGGAGAAAGGAGTGGGCAGTGAAGAATTAAAGAAAAAAAAAGGCGGTCTCTTACGTTACGAGTGTCCTAAAGAATCCAAGTCGCCTACCTGCCTGCCCTGCAACCACTGCCCAGTGCAGACCCAGGACCCAGGCTAACGCATCAGGCACGCTACGGCTGCATATGCAATGCAGGGGCTTATCTTTTCTTGTAAAGTTGGCCGCATTTTTTTTTTTCTATTCTGCAGTCACGTTTTCGCCCGCGCGATGCATATTCTGAAACACACCGCGCGCGCCCCGGCGGGCCACTCCCCGGCCCCGCCACAGATATTGTGGGTACCTCCAACAAGGACCTTACATAACCGTGCATATGAACAACGCTGAGCGGTCCAGCGTCGTGGAGCTGTACAAGGCGCTCAAAGGGGTCGACCGCGACGACGATATCGATGATGACCTGGCACGGGCGCAGCACGAGCTGCAGATCCTCAAAACAAGCATCTCGGAGCTGTCCAAACAAAACTACGTCTACGAGCAGGACGTGCGGTACCTGGACGCGCGGATCGCGCTAATTATTCAAAACCGCATCAACTCGGAGGAGGCGCGCGAGATGGCATCGCGGCTGCAGGTGGCGTCCGAGCTCGACGAGAGCCTGCTGTCGCCGGAGCAGGAGCGGTTGTACGGGGCGCTGTTTTGCGTGCTGCAGAGCGAGCCGCAGCACATTGCCAAGCTGTGCCGGCAGGTGTCGATGGGCGAGATCGACGACCTGCTGCAGACGGTGATGTTTAGTATCTATGGCAACCAGTTTGACACGCGCGAGGAGCACCTGCTGCTGGTGATGTTCCAGCAGGTGCTGGCGAACCAGTTTGAGGCGGCGCAGGAGTTTACGAGCCTGCTGCGGGCCAACACGCCCGTCTCGCGCATGATGACCACCTACACGCGGCGGGGCCCCGGGCAGGCGTACCTACAGGACGTGGTGGCGGCGCCGCTGAGCGACATTCTCGCGTGCGCAGAGGAGATGGATATCTCGCCGCTGCGGGCCTTTAACCAGCTCAAGAGCGAGTTCCCACACGACCCGGCGTATAGCGTACCGTTCACGGTGCTCGACGCCGCGTCGCACCCACGGTTCAGCGAGATCCAGGAGCTGCTCGAGCCGCGGTTCGCGCTGCTCAAGGGCTACGTGTCGCACCTGCTCGACACCATCATTGCCAAGATCGAGCGGATCCCGTACGGGCTGCGGTGGATGGCCAAGCAGGTGCGGCTGCTGGCGCACTCCAAGTTCCCACGCGTGCCGCAGTCGCAGCTGTCGTCGCTGCTGGGCGGGTACTTTTTCCTGCGGTTCATCACGCCGGCGATTGTCACGCCGCAGGCCTACATGCTGATCGACCAGGCGCCGCGGGAGCTGGCGCGGCGCAACCTGACCGCGATCGCAAAGTGCGTGCAGCTCATTGCCAACCAGAGCTCGGGGTCCAAGGAGGTGTTTACGGTCCGGATAGGCGACTTTGTCAAGCGTGAGGACGCGCGCATCCAGCAGTTTCTCAACAACATTTGTGACGTGCCCGACTTTTACGACTCGCTCGAGATTGACCAGTACATGGCGCTCGCGAGCAAGGAGCGCGTGCTCAAAATTACCTACCAGGAGACGGTGGGCATGCACCAGCTGTTGACCAAGTACCCCCCGGCGGAGCGCCTGCAGGAGCTGCTCAATGAGCTGGGCCCGCCGCCGCGGCCGACCCTCAAGAGCAAGCGCGGTGAGGTGACGCTGCCGCTGGCGTCACGTTGGGAGGCCATGATGAATCGCCAGAGCGACAGCGTGCAGATCCACAAGAACGCGCTCTTTCTCGAGACCAAGAGCCTGCTGGTGAATATTAGGCGTACGTTCCCCGAACTGAGCGCGACGCCGATCGACGCGCTGGTGAACCACGCCGCGCGCAGTACCAACCCGGCGATCGCAGACCGCGGGATCCGCGCGCGCGTGATGCTGGGCACCTCGGACGCCAACCTCGAGCTGCTGGAGCGCGAGGTGCAGGCCGAGGTGGCACGCTTGGGCAGCATGACCTCGACGCTCAAGGAGGAGTCGGCCTCGCTACGCAATGTGTTTGTGACTGTGCGCGAGCACAACGAGTACCTCGAGGCGCAGCTCAACACGTTCAGGTCGTACATCAACAACATCCGCTCACACATTGTACCCGAGGCGCGCAAGGTCCCCGGACAGAGCTCGCAGCACGTGTTCAACTCCAACGAGTTGTTTGACATGGGCGTGCTCAAGCGGTGGCCGTACGGCAAGGCCATGTCCGAGCTGCTCGCGCTCAAGTTTGCGCCGGGGTCGAGCGCGGGATCGTACTCGCTCGCCATGGTGCACAGCGAGCGGCCCGCGTTGCCGCTGCTGATGGTGTACTTTACCGTGGACGATTTGCTGGATTTGCAGGATCGCAACCAGGACGTCGATCTGCGGTGTTTGCGGCTTGCGCCGGGGCCGCTGCTGGAGCTGCTGCCTCAGATTTGTTGAGGTGTTTATTTATCTAATTAATTTCAGTGCGTAGGGACATGGGTGCCAAGCTGTGCCTGATAGTACTACATCTGTCTAGTCTAACGCTCAATTGCCTTGGTACATGCAGACATCTCGAGAGCGTGGGCCAATTACTCCTTGCATGGCTTCACTGAAGGGCGCAGAATAGACGTGCAAATACCAGCCCCCACACATAAATACCCTTCATCGCACGCACCCAATTTAAGAATCTAGGTCGGCCCACACGCAAGGGCCCCCCAATCGCAGTGACCACATGCGGTTACGCTTGCATACTAAACTAATATAAAACGCTAGCTATCAAGTGGTGTCATCTATGCCGTTCTTATACACAGCAGTTCTTAATCTGAGCCTTATCGCGGTGTTTGCCCTAGCGTTATTTGCATTCTGTGTTGGGTGGAACGTCTCTGGGGAGGAGGGTGTCTCCTGCTGGATATGCTTCTTTGAGCCAAATGAAATTCCGGTCGTGGCGTTATTGCTGGTTTTTGCACTTATCGGGAGCGCTAAAGCTGCGGGGCAGCTTTGGCGGGTCAATATCCCGCTCCTCATGCAAGTAGCCGACGAAATGAATATTTTGTATACGCCCAAATGGGTCATGAGATAGTTTTATGACAACAGTCCAAGACTGTTATTTTCATAGCCACAATGACTTGGAATTGAGCCACCAGGCAGGTGACTCGGAACAGTGACAACTAAAGCCAGAGCTGCCATAGGAGTTTTTGTTTATCAACAAAAATAAAAGCAACCACATTTCTGTAGAAACCAGGGGCTGAGGAGTATCAGCTCTAGTCTAAAAGAGGGGCGGCTGCTCCTATGGTTTTAGTTGTCACTGTTCCGAGTCACCTGCCTGGTGGCTCAAATGTTATAGGTCATTGGGCTATGGAAATAGTAGCAGTCTTAGACACGACTGGTCTGGTATCCTGACCTGTCAACACATTTCAATAAATTAAACTACTCGTCCTCAAGCAGCCACGAAGCAACCTCCTTGCCGCCAGGCTTTTGGAACTCGGCGCCCTTGCCGCCCTCCATAACCACCTGCTGCACGTGCTCCTTTTGTTTGGCGCGGTCGCGCATCCGCTCCTCGATCGTGCCCTCAACAAGCAGCCGGTACACCGTCACCTGCTTGGTCTGCCCCAGCCGGTGCGCACGGTCCATCGCCTGCGAGTCGATCGTCGGGTTCCAGTCAGAGTCAAAGAAAATGACAGTGTCTGCGGCAGTCAAGTTGATTCCCAGCCCGCCGGCGCGCGTCGAGAGCAAAAACACAAACAGCTCGGGCTTGGTTTGCCAGTCGTCAACCAGGTCGCGGCGGTCGGTGAGCTTGGACGACCCGTCCAGGCGCAAAAACTTGTACTGCCTGTAGGTGAGGTACTCGGACATGAGGTCCATCATACGGGTCATTTGAAAGTACACCAGCACACGGTGGTCGTTGGCCTTGAGCTCCGCCAGCAGCTTGTCGAGCCGCGCCAGCTTGCCGCTCTCTTGGATGAACCGCGCCATTGACGGGACGTGGATGCTGCTGGTCAACTCGGGGTACAGGTTGGATGGTGGGAACTCGGCGCCACGCTGCGCCAGCCACAGCTCCTGGTCGAGCGTCAGCTTGTGCAGCGCGCGCTGCTGCTCGGGGAACAGCTGCCGCTGTTGGCCCAAAAACTGCGACCGGTCGCTGCACACGAGATCGATAGGCGGCGCCGTCACCGGCTTGACAAACGCCGGCTGGCCCAGGTACGCCGCGGGGACCTCCACGTCCAGGCGCCGCGGCGAGTAGTTGAGATCATAGAGGCCCAGCGCCCGCTCGTAGAGCCCCTGGCGCGCGAGCTGGCATATGCGGCCAGCGGGGGTCCCGCTGAGCTTGCTTGCGGTCCTGATGGGCGCCGCGCACGGGTCCCACACGGTAAAGAGGCGCTCGACGCTGCTCGGGCCCTGGTCAAGCACCTCGCGGTAAACGAGCTTGGGCAGCTGCAGCTGGATGTTTGAGCGCAGCGAGTACCGGCAGTCGAGCGCCGCTGCGTTGCGCGCGTGCGCCGCGCTCTCGAGGCCAAAGCTGCCGCACACAAACGGCGACAGCACGTCGGCGCGCTCAAACAGGTCGGGGTGGTTGCACACCTTGCGGAACTGCATCACCAGGTTCATGAGTGATGTCGAGTCCTCATTGGCAAGGTCGGCCACCCGAACCTGGCTCTTGAGCGCGCGGTACATGGTGCGCTGGCGGTGCGACAGCGAGCACTTGAGGTCGATCTCGATCTTGTCGCCGAGTTCGCGTTGCACGTTCTTTTTGACTCTGCGCAGCATGAACGGTTTGAGGATCATGTGCAGGCGCTTGAGCTGCTGCTCGTTGAGCTGCGAGTTGCGCGTCGCGTGCGACTCAATGTCCTTGGAGAACCAGTCGCTAAACTCCTCGTGCGAGTCAAACAGAGTGGGCATGATAAAGTGCAGCAGCGCCCACAGCTCCTGCATGGAGTTTTGAATCGGCGTGCCCGTGAGTAGCAGCCGGTTGCGGCACTGCATCGCCAGTAGCGACTTCCAGCGCGAGCTGTTGGAGCTCTTGATCGCCTGAGCCTCGTCGAGGATCATGTACTGCCACTTGATCTGGTTGAGGTACTGCGCGTCGAGCACCACCAGCTGGTAGCTCGTGACCAGCACGTGGAACGGCGAGTCTCTAGTGTAGCGCGGCTGCTTGCGGTCCCAGAACTTGCGCAGGGTGGTGCGGTCCTTGGTGTTGCCCCAGTACGGTAGCACTTTGAACTCGGGCACAAACTTTGCAATTTCTTGTTGCCAGTTGTGCAGTGTCGAGGCCGGCGCAATCACCAGGTACGGCCCCCAAATGTTGTGCTTTTCGGCGAGGTATGCCATCACTGAGATGCTCTGCACGGTCTTGCCCAGGCCCATGTCGTCGGCGAGAATGCCATTGATGCCCTGCTCGTAGAGGTTGGCGAGCCAGTTGAGGCCCTTGAGCTGGTACTCCTTGAGCTGCGCGGTGAGCATTTTGGGCTGCTCGATGGCGACCTCGCCCATTGTGGGGTTTTGAAAGTCGAGGTCCTCGCTGGGGGGCTGCGGAGGAGGTCCGGCACTGGTTGAAGCAGCGGCCAGGGGCTCACCAAATTGGGCTGCTCGCTCGCGCGCCTGGCGCACAGCAGCCTGCGCATTAGCCTCGGCGGCTTTTCGCAGCGCCTCGTCGTCGTTGAGGTCAATGTCTTTGATAGAGGTACGCCCCTCTTCACCTTCACCTTCACCCTCACCATCATCCGGCTTTTTCGAGACAAAATGAGAGTAGAGCTCGGTCTGATTGATGAGAAACTGCAGCTTGCGCGCTTGGCGCGCGGCCTCGCGCTCCTCCTCCTCGCGCTTGGCAATGTCGAGCTTCTCCTTCTCGGCGGCGCGCTCAATCGCCTTGAGCTGCTTCTCACTCTTCTTGGCGGCGCCCATCACCTCGCGCATGGCGCGGCGGGCCTTTGACTGAATGTCCTTGAGCATCTTGTTTGTGCGGAACTGCCACTTGCGCGCCTCCTTGGACGCAAGCAGCGAGGTCTTTTTGTCGTTTGTCTGGCGCACCAGCGCGACCGTCTGCTGCAGCTTGTAGGCCTTGGCGATCTCCTTACGCGCAATGTCGCGCCAGATGCCCTCGTACACGGTGTGGTACTGCCTGCCCTTCTCGGGGACGCCGGGGGTCTTTGCGCGGCCGGCGGCGGCGCCCGCGGCGGCCCGCGCGGTGGTGCGCGCGGACTTGGCCGGCTTCTCCTCGGTGGCCTCGAGCTTGCGCTTGGCGGCGGCGCTCTGCTTGGGTCGTTTCTCGAGCTTGTGCGCGCGCGACGCCGCGCGCGGCTCCAGCAGCTTGAACGCCTGAACGGCGGCCTCCTCGGCGTTGCGCTGGAACCGGTCGGCCATGTGATGTGTGATGTGCTGGCCGAGCTCGGCCGCGCGCAGCTGCTCCCATTTTTCCAGCTTCTCGAAGCGCGCGAGCTGCTGCGCCATGTACTGCGCGCGCTCCTCGTTTGCAGGGCCGGGCGCGTGCACGGTGCACTGGGCCAGGGTGCCTGGCGCGTGGTCTTTTGCGACCAGCGCGGATATTGACATTGCGGCGTCCATGTTCACCTCAGCAGCTTGCCAGCCAATAGGGGTGGTAGGGGTGGAGCAGGGGGGGCAGGGGGCCAGGGGGAGCAGGGGCACCGTACAAGCCACGTTCAAACCTTCCACAAGCCACACCCAAGGCACCCCCAAGGCACCCTCAAGGCACCCCCTGCTCCCCCCATGGGACCCTCTTGGGACCTACCAGCCCTAGGGCTTGACGCGCGGTGACGTCATTCATGCAGGCCGTGCATGCACCGTTCAACCGCTGGTGTTTTCAAGCGCGCACGGCGAGCGGTACAAAGCACATGCTAGCACATGCTAGCACATAGTACACCCTGGTCGTTTGAATTTTCAGTTTGCCCGGCCATACACTGGATCGGGGGATAGCCCCCACCTGGCGAATTATATGCCGCGCAAAAACGTAATTGATCGAGCGCACGCGCCCGCGCGCGCAAACTCATTTTTAAACTATACTCTAACTTTGGCTAATTTTTCCATCCCCGGCCCGCGAATACCACCAACTGCCCTAGAAACCTGCTCAGGACCCTGCTCCAGGGCGGACCTGCCGTTTAAAGACGCTCATTGCCCATCACGCTTAGTCAGTCGCAAGCAGGTTGGGTATAAATCCAAAGTCCCATCCGCGAAAAGATTTTTTTCATCCCATCTGCCGCTCGAGAGCTTGACGCTTTGCGTAAAGACCCGTTTGTTTCCTTGATATCCGCTTTCCCTCTTTGAGGCCCCCTTTTCAGCTTTTATTTTTTTCCCCCCCACCCAGACATGAGGGACGTTGCTAGCAAACGCCCACACTCTCAGTACGATAAAATTGCGGGGCTTGCCTCGCCCGTACCCTCGCAGTGCAATTCGGACGCTGAGGACGATTGCGCCAAGCGCGCCGTCAAGTTTGAGCAGTGCCCCAAGCCCTGCCGCCGTCTCGAGCCGGTTAGCAAGAAACTGCGCTGCCCCACGCCGCCGGTCAAGCAGCTAGCGTTCAGCGTCGAGGACGACGACTTTTCCGAGTCCGAGTCCGAGTCTGAGGACGACGGTGTGCACGCGGACCGGTTTCGGCGCAGTGACAGCGACTCTGACGACGCGAGCGAGGTATTCTATTGCGAGTAGTTATTTATTGCCAGGTTCATATAGAGAATCACTTTGAGGATCAGTGAGGTATTCCTGCTCGCAGCAAGATGCGGGATTTGAGGGTAAGAATTATTCCATGTTCAGATCTATTGAGCAGGTCACAGTTTACCAGTCCAAACAGACATCAGATTACCAGTCGTCTCCCCAGCCATCGCCAGGGTCCTCGGGGTCGAGCGGATCCTCAGGGTCGAGCGGGTCGTGTTGGGGTTCAGGTTCGTCCCAATTCCAATCAGAGTAGACTGCGTTTTCTATTACGGCGGTGGGTGCAGGTGCGGCATTGGGTGCTGCGGGTGCCGCAGACACAGATGCAGACACTGGCTCCTTAAATAACTTGGCTACGCTCGGCGTCTCGTCCCGCGATACCAACTCTGCCCCCCCATCCAGCGCCTCGCTCGCGCTCGTGATCTTGTCGAGCATCTCCTGTACAATCGTGCGCCCCAGCGCCCGCACCTCGGAGCGGCTGTCAAGCAGCGACGACGCCGCAGGACCAAGTAGTTTCTCGGCGCACTCGCGTGCCGGATAGTACTGCGACGTCGAGGCAAGCGCCTCGAGAGACGCCTGGCGCACCTGCTGCGAGGCGTCCTTGAGGCTCTTGGCCAGCGCGGCCACCACCACCGACGAGCGCGTCCCCGGGTCCAGGTACTGCGAGAGCCGGGCAAGCACCCCCACCGTCTGGGCCCTGATCTCGGCGTCCGCGTCGTTGTTTGTCTTTGCCAGCAGGCGCAGCAGATCGCCGTTGAGCTGGCGCGCGCTGAGCTTGGGCGCCATCACCAGCACGCTCTCAAGGCTCTGCTTGCGGATCACCGGCTCGCTGTCGCTAAAACTCACCGCCATCGCCGGCATGATGCGCTGCTGCACGAGCTTGTCGTCGAGCACCCGCATATACTTTGGCATCTGCAGCAGCAGCTCAAGTCGCACCGCGCGGTCCAGCGACGTAAACAGCCGCACAATGAACTGTGCGAGCTCCGCCGATGGCCGTGCCCGCTCGCACAGCCCCAGCACGAGCCGCACCAGCTCAAGGCCGCCCCGGCCCTGGCTGTTTGTGTAAAAGTCAATCAGCACCGGCATGAGCCGCCCGGTGATGAGCTGCGGGCTCAGGTCGCCGCTGAGCTGCGCCGCGTCGCGCATCATTTGTGTAAAGTCATAGTCGTTCATCATTAGTGCCTGGGAGATCTGCTCCACCAGCGTCGAGATTGGGTTGGCCAGCGGGTGCGTCGGCACCTGGCTCAGGGCGGGCCGCTTGGCGGCTGTGCACTGCGCGGCCAGCGGCAGCGACGGCAGCACCGCGCGGCACAGCATGCCAAACTGAAAGGTGTCGGTGAGCTCGTTGGCGGCGATCCAGCCGTTGGCGGTCACCTCGGGTGGCACCACGACCGGTGGCAGCTGCGAACCGTACGAGATATTGTTCTCCCCGGCAAACGACGCAACCTCAAACCCGGCCAGCACCCAGTCGCCGGTGCCGTTGATCCAGACCGTGTCCTTGTGAGTATTTCCAACGACGCATTTCGCGTCGGCCAGGTGCTTGAGGGTGGTGAGCACCGACAGGAGGCCAAACATGCGCCCGGTGCTGGTGCACTCGGCCAGCTGCGCGCTCAGCGGCTCCAGCGGCTCCAGCGCCACAAGCACGCTCCGCGGGGTGGTCTCCTCGCCGTAAACACGAGGGAGCCCCGGAAGACGCAGCTTCTTGAGCGACCTGGCGAGGTTGGACGCGAGTTTCAGGCGCGCCACGTCGGTGCACTCGAATATCGTGCAGCTGCGCCCGTCCTTGCGCACCGTGCCGCTGTAGACGTTCCATATGAGGTTCTCGGTCTCGATTAGTGGGCCTTTGGCGTACTCTGAGGCGCCAATCCCCAGGCTGGAGAAGGTGCTCGCGAGAAAGTCCATCTGCCCGGCGGCTTATCTGATGAGGCTCGAGGCCTTAAATGGTCACGTGAAGTGGGAATGCCTCCTCTTCTCAAATGGGTTTGTTTGGGCTGCTCAAGTCGAAAACGTCCGAGGTGACCGACTTTGAGACCGCAGAGCTTGACGAGAGCGACTGCCAGGGCTGCGAGTTTAGCTACCCCGCCAAGTTCAGCGCTTCCAGCGACAAGCTCTGGGGTTCGTGCGGCCCTAACTCGTGCCAGATCCTGATCGCCACGGGGCGCACCGACTGGAGCCGCGAGCCCAAGGACGACAATGCGAGTTATGCGGCCGTGTGCAAGGCGCTGGGCGGCGCCAGCGACGAGTTTGAGAAGCTCGCCGGGGGCAGCGTCCGGGTCAATGCCACCAACGAGGAGAATGACGGCGACAAGATCACAGTCACCGTGCTGCCACAGTTTTTGTCGGTCGAGACTACCGCCGACGCCTGCGTGCAGGACGTGCGCGAGATGCTGGCCATCAAGGACACCACCCAGGAGGTGCCTGCGCGGTTCGCCAAGATCCGGGCCAAGGGGTACATTCTGATCTGCTCGCACAAGACGCGCGACAAAAACTGCGGCATTACCGCGCCGATCCTGCGCAAGTCGCTCGAGGCCGAGCTGCGCGACGAGGGCCTGTACAGGGACTATGGCGACGACACGCCTGGCGGGGTGAGGATTGTCTATGTGAACCACGTTGGTGGCCACAAGTGGGCTGCCAACTGCTTTTACTATGGAAGTGACGGGAGCGCTATCCTGATGGCCAAGGTGCGGCCTGAGCATGCAAAGTCGATTGTGCAAAAGACGATCCAGCAGGGAGTGGTTTTTCCTGAGCTGCTGCGGAATTGTAGCAAGAATAATGGTCTTGAGTGGTAGATAGAGAGTTCAATGTGACTGCATTTTGTGTGCACTTGAGGCCCTGCCTCTGCGCACCCGGGTCGCCGTATAAACACTACTCATCGTGGGGGTTTGGCACATTCTCCATTGCCGCCATTCGGCCTCCTTAAAGCCTCTACATAGCTTTTGAACATGGCCAACTTGCGAATCTTCTCTAGCCTCAAGCTAAAGTATACAATCAGCTCTCACAACTGTAGTCTCAAATTCAGAGCCATCGTACCGCGGTACTGGTTGTTGACAGCTCCAACGCTACTGGCTCCGCCCCTGGCTCTAGCTCAACTCTATAGCTTCCATCACTTGGCCTCCATCCTGCGACTTTAGCAGTTTTCACAAAAGAGCACCAAGCGGCGTCCTCCCTTTGCTGCTGCTTTTTTACCTCACAGAGCCTGGCTTGTCTACACAGTTGTCTCCAATCGCATTGAACGTTTAAACTACCCCCTACTCCTTCACCTTCGCTCCCTCACAAATTTTTGTCATGTCCGAAGACGTCCCCATGGCAGATGCTGCCCTCAACGACAAAATCACAGTGCTCCCCGGCGCATCAGCGGACGGATCAGCAGCATCGTTCCAAATAAAGCACGAGGACCACACGCTGGGCAACGCCCTCAAGTATCTCATCATGCGCAACCCCGAGGTCGAGTTCTGCGGCTACTCGATCCCGCACCCGAGCGAGACGGTGATGAACATCCGCATCCAGACTTACGGCGAGGTTACCGCGATCGAGGCGCTGCGCAAGGGTCTGCGCGACCTCGTCGAGGTGTGCGACGTTGTCGACGACCGGTTCCGCCAGCGCGCCAAGGAGATGGACTACACGCAGGACAAGAGCTTAGATTAAAGCATTAAATAAGTTATTCCGGGTTTGCGACTCGCAGGACCCTACGCGAGTAGTCCTCGTTGTCCTGGAGGCTCTGGGAGCTGTGGTTGTTTTCCCAGCGCATGTAGATTTGGTCGGCGTTGACGCGCTGGTCAAAGATGGGCACGAGCTGCGAGTCGCTCTCGAGGCCGACGAACGAGGTCCGGTGCGAGTTGGGTATCGGGGACCCCGTCGAGCGCATCTCGACCACCTGCTCGCGCCGGCGGCGGCAGCAGAAAAAGAGCAGCGCGCAGATGGCGCCGAGCGCGACGAGCCCGACCACCACAAACACGCCGGCCACGGCGCCGTGGTTGTGCCAGAACCCGTGCGGCGTCTGGCTGGCGGTCGCGATGGTCGGCGACGTCTGCGCGTTGCTTGCGTCTGCGGACGGCCGCGCGGTGCTTTTGTCGCTTGCGGTGATTGTCCGGGTCTCTATCGAGTTTTGTCCAGTGACTGTGACGTATGAGACCTCCGGGGTTGGGGATGATGTTAGTGAGGATGAGGAGCTGCTGGAGCTTGAGGAGCTGGAGCTGGAGGTTGTGATGCTTGAGGAGCTGGAGGAGCTGCTTGAGCTGGAGGAGGAGGAGGAGCTGGAGCTGGAGCTGGAGCTGGAGGAGGAGGAGCTGGAGGAGCTGGAGCTGCTAGTGGTTGTGCTCGTACTGCTGGAGCTACTGCTGCTGCTGCTGCTGCTGCTTGAGCTGGAACTCGCACTCGCACTCGCTGTACCACTCGGCTGCCCAATCTGAAAATATGCATACAGCCCCCGGTCCTCATTCCCACAGAAATCAGTCTGGTACCCGGGGCACCCGTCGCTACAGTCGCTCACGCTTGTCGTCGAGCCGGGCGCCTCGTTGGAGCACCAGCACTGGTTGCCCTGCGCAATAGCGAACGCATACCCGTTGCACTGGTTCGTGCACGAGCCATACGAGTTCCAGGTGAGGTATGTCCCCGACCCGCCGCCGGTGTTCTCGCCGCTGCAGAGACTAGGCGTATTCGAAGCCAAAACTACTCCCAAACACAGCGCCGCAACGTAGACCTTCATGCATGTACCTTTGTTTGTACACTTGAAACGCAAGAAAGTGCGAGCGGCTTACGCTGCACGCTTTAGGAGCAAACCCTTACCCTGAAGGGATGCGCGCCGGAGTATGTGCGTTGGTGGTGCGAGCTTGCCTAATGGGGTGAAACGGGTGCTACGCGGGTGCTACAAAGTGCTACGCGGTACCACACCAATCTAGTTTAAACTACTATACATGGCGTACACGCCCGCAAGCACGCCCGCGAGCTGCACGCCGGCCTGCCGCAGCGGCGCCGGGCCCACCTCCATCAGCTCGGGCAGGATGCCTGCGGTGCCAATGTATAGAAACACGCCGGCCGTGAATGGGGTGACGCTGGCTTCGAGCCACGCCACGTCCTTGAGCGAGCCAAACAACACGCACCCGAGCACCGTGCCGCTGCTCGCGAGCAGCTGCGCCTGGAGCGCCGCGTTCTTAGACGCGCCGCCCTGTGTGAGCACGGCAAAGTCGCCAAACTGGTGCGGCAGCTCGTGCAGCACCATCAACACAAACGCGAGCGTGCCCGCGCTGGTCGACTGCTCAAAGGCCGCCGCGAGGCCCAATCCGTCAGTGATGTTGTGGCAAAAGTCGGCCGCGACGTTGAGCAGCGCGTAGGCTTTGGGTGCGCTTTGCGTCTCCTTCTCCTTCTCCTTCTCCTTCTCCTTGTGAGAGTGGCTATGGGTCTGCACGTTGCCGGTCAGGGCGCCCACGATCTTGAGCGCCTTTTCCAGCATGCAAAAGCTGAAAAAGCCCAGCAGAATGCCCGCAGCGCCGCCACCCGCGAGGCTCTCGGGGACCAGGTGCAGAAACACGTTGGCCAGAATGCACCCCTCGGCGAACGCCACCAAAAAGTCCAGCGCGCCCCCGCCCAGCGGTGGGCACACCCGCAGCAAGATGTGGGTCGCAAACATCACGTGCAGCGCGGCGGTCACCGCGTTCGCCATGGGCCCGAACGTAAAGAACCGGTCGAGGAACTCAAACTTGTGGTGCGCCTGCGCGAGGCCCGCCTCGGCAATATCTGCAATTAGCTCTGCGTGGGGCACCGCCGACAGCGGGAACGGGTCGGGCAGCTCTGAGAGGTGGTCCTGGACGAACTTAAACAGCTCGAGGATGTTGCGCGTGCGCTCGACGAGCGTTTCCTTGTACACGACGAGGCCGAGGTCGGGGGAGTGCGAGTGGCTGTGGCCGTGGCCGTGTGCGCTTGCGCTTGCAAAGAGCCACCACATGTGGGAGCTCAAGAGGGAGGGCTCGGTGGAGGGGGGTGCTGGTTGCAAGGGGGTGCTAGGGGGTGCTGTGGTGGTTGCACGAAATTCTGGGGCAGCTGTGAAATGGTTGGGAGATGTAAAGTAGGTGGCGTTGAGGGCTGTAGCGGTAATTGAGGGCTGCTATGAAATTGGGTCGTTGGAGATATCTCTCCAAAGTAGCAGTGGTATATCGAGAGATGCTACCTAGCAGTGGCATTTTGAGGGGTGCTATGAATTAGGTCGCTACGAGATATCTCATTTACAAAATAGCAGTGCCATTTCGAGGGGTGCTATGTGTAGCAGTGCTATTTCAAAAGATGCTACATAGCAGTGCCATTCCGAGGACTGCTCCATCAAAAGGTCGCTACGAGATATCTCTCTGAAGTAGCAGTGCCATTTCGCGGGATGCTATGTAGCAATGGCATTCTGAGGACTGCTATGTAGCATTGGCATTTTGAGGACTGCTCTATAAAAGTAGGTCGTTGGAGATATCTTTCTAAAGCAGCAGTGCCAGTTCGAGGGCGCTATGAAGTTAGGCCGTTGGAGATATCTCTGTTACCGCGCCATCGGACACGCGACACTCCACATGAACCCAAACGTTCCCACCTAGATAATTTAGTCTCTATCTATACACCTCAACAACTACCTTTCTCAACCTACGCACTCCAGAACTTGTACTGCTGCGGCGTCTCGACCGAAATCGGCTTGAGGTGCGGGTTGGTCACACGCGCCTGCTGGGCCTCGGCGCTCTCGTCCTGGAGCACGCCCATCTTTGTCGGGTTGTTTGCGAGCTTGCGCGCGTACTCGGCCAGCTCGACCGCCTCATCGCCGCTCGCCGCGGCGGCCTCCTTGAGCGTGGCAAGCACCTGCGTCGTCTGCTTGTTGAGGCACAGCCGGTCGAGGTACACCTCGAGGCGCGCGTTCTCGACCTCGCGGCGCTGCGCAGTGAGCACCTTCTCGAGCTCGTCGATCTTGCTCAGCTTGAGATCGATCTTCTCGAGCTCGTGTGCCACCAGGTCGGCCAGCTTGGCCCCGGCGAGCGACTCGATCTTCATTAGTTCGTCGGCGGCCCCCGACGCCAGCTGCGCCAGGTCCTTTTGCTTGATGAGCTCCTCGATGCGGCTCAGCAGGTCCTGCGGCGCCGCCGTAGGCTTGCTCTCGGCGTCCGCATTGCGCACCAGGTAATTGTCCTCGATCGGCAGCTGCAGGAACTTGACCAGGCACGCCTCCTTGCTGCGGCTTCCCACGTGGTACGCGATCGCCTCCCAGTCGTGGTCGTACATCTCAATGCCCTCGAGCAGGAGCAGCGTCTCCTGGTCGGTCCACGCCGCCAGGTTGGCCTGCGCCTGCTCCAGCTTGACATAGTCGCCCGCAGTGAAGTTGGACGGAAACAGCCCGCTGTTGAACGCCAAGCTCGAGATGGTCTGCTTGCTCTGCAGGTTGTGGTACCGCACCTTGGAGATGTCGTCGCCGCACGTGAAGCAGTTGTACTGGCGCGTCGTCAGCGCGTTGAATCGCCGCTGGTTCTCGTCAACAAGAGCCATGGCATCGCTCGCGCTGTCGTACACGCTCTTGCGCAGCTCCAGGTTCAGCGGCGCCTTGTGCTGCTCGAGCTCCGTCTTGGCCACGTCCACCAGGTACGACGTGTGGTCGTCTTCCTGCCCCTCCGCCGACTGCTCGGCGCCCTCCGCGGGAACCAGAGGCTCGAGGCCCTTGGGCGCGTCCAGCGTCACCTGGAAGTGGCCCGTGTACTGCGGCCGCGGGATGCTCGGTCGCGTGTCGGGGTCGATCTGGTAATTTATCAGTCCCCACGTCTCGAGGAACTTGTGCACGCGCATAATCACCGCCACGTCGCCAGCAAGGTTGCGCCGGCACGCGGTAACCGTCAGGTATTCGCTCGGGTTCAGCCGGTACGCGTCAACCATGAAATCGCGGTACTGTCGGTACGTCTCTGGCGTCTTGCTCGGGTTGCGCCCATTGAAGAATTCGTTGAGCGACTTGACCTCAATCTCGTGCACCGCGTCGCGGTCAAACCACTTTGCAAAGCTCGGGATCACAACGCGGTACGTCTGCGCTGCCAGGTACTGCCGCGTCCGCGACTCGATGTCCTTGACCACCTTTTCCTTGTCGTCCAGCTCTTCGGCGTGCGGGCTGTCCTCTGCTTCCTGTTTGAGCTCGGGCTCTGCTTTGGCTCGAGGCATGACTAACGGTGGTCAACTCGCTGGGTCCTTTAGGGGGGGTTGGCTCCACGCGGATTTGAGTCAGATCAGGACCAGCATTTCATGACCGGATCTCCAGACTCGGACGAGTCAAAGCTCGCTAGAATCAAATACCTCGTCGACCAGTCAAAACTCTATGCGCAGTTTCTCACTGAAAACCTCGACGCACCCTCCGGCGAGTCTAAAAATCTCACCGACCAGACACAGATTCCCGGCCTGCACCAGCACCAAATCTTTGCAGTCAAATGGATGCTCAATCTCTACCAAAATGGTCTCAATGGCATTCTCGCCGACGAGATGGGGCTCGGCAAGACCCTCTCCACAATAGCATTTTTATCCTATCTGCAATTTAATAAAGTCGATGGGCCGTTCCTCATAGTCGCACCCCTCTCCACTGTGGGAAACTGGGTGCGCGAGATTGAGACGTATGCTCCTCACCTGACCCCATTTGGCTACTACGGCACAGCCGCCGCTCGCAGAGAATTGCGGCCGCAGCTGCGAAAGTCACTTTTGGTTGTTACCTCGTACGAGATCCTCATGGCAGACACCAAGTTTCTCAAGGTCTCGCCTTGGAAGTACATCATTGTCGACGAGGGGCACCGCCTCAAGAATGTCAACTGCAAGCTCATGAAGCAGCTCAAGCAATTTACCAGTGCCAACCGCATGCTATTGACCGGCACTCCTCTCCAAAATAACCTCACCGAACTCTGGGCGCTCTTGAACTTTTTGATGCCGGACGTGTTCACCGACATTGATATTTTCCACACGTGGTTTGAGCAGGGGCTGGCTATAGACAAGGAGTCCGAGAGCTCTCTTGTCGAGTCCTTACACTCTATACTGCGGCCCTTTGTGTTGCGCAGGCTCAAGCGCGATGTCAACCTTGAGCTCCCGCCCAAGCGTGAGTATGGAATTTACTGCGGCATGGAACCCGCTCAGTCGGACCTCTACCAGCACCTTATCGACGGAACTGCCAAAGAGCACATTACCGACTGCGTCGTTCGCTCCATCAAGCGTCAAAAAACTACAGCCAAGCAGATGCAGACCGAGATCGACCAAGTCAAATACACCATGCGCAACAAGAGCTTCAACCATATGTTAATGCAGCTCAGGCAGGCATGTAACTCGCCCCTCTTATTTTATTCCCCCTTTGGGCAGCACGACGAACCAGATGAACGAATTGAAAACACCTCGGGTAAGCTCAAGCTGCTGCGGGAGCTGGTACGGCGACTGGACGGCCACAAAATCCTGATATTCTCCCAATTTACTGGTATGCTGGACATTCTTGAAGACTGGGCTGTCTATAGAGGGCTCAAAAGCTGCCGTATAGATGGCAGCACCAGTCAAGAGGACCGCCAACAAATAATGGACGAATTCAACTCGGACGACAGTATTAGAATCTTTCTTCTATCCACCCGATCAGGAGGCCAGGGCATCAACTTGGTCTCGGCAGACACTGTCATTTTGTTTGATTCAGATTGGAATCCCCACCAGGACCTTCAAGCTATGGACCGAGTGCACCGTATTGGGCAAACAAAGCCAGTGATTGTTTTGCGTTTAATTGTGGGTGATTCGGTCGAGCAAACAATTCTGGAAAGAGCTCGCGCCAAGCTCGAGTTTGGCGATATTGTCATTGAGCAGGCAAAACTCAAGGGCGTCCAAAATCAACAACAACAAATGAGTGAAATCAAACGGCAGTTTGAGCACCACAAGGCCACTTTTAACAAAACCGCCCCGCTCACCGACGCCGACTTTGCCAAACTGCTTGATCGAAGCGATGATGCCTACAGCTCCCCTGAGGTCAATAATCCCAACGTATATACATTCTAAAGGGTATAACTGCATATGGCCTGCTGAATCTGGTCAAAAACTTGTCGATCAACCGCGGCCTGTACGCACAAATCTGTAATTTTATCCTGTGGCAGCGCCAAAAGCTCATTCCATCGCACAAGCTCAGTCTCTGCTTGGAACAACGAGCGCGGAGCCTGTTCAAATACCGACCACAGTTTGAGCAACTCCTGCTCTAGGCTTGGGTCTAGCTCAATGTACATGTACACTCCGCCATTCGCGGTGCCCAATATTACGCCATTAGGGCCCTCTCTAGCCATACAAAAAACCGGGTCATCAAACTCGTACGCCGCATGGCTTGATATCAGTTTGTTATTGGCATAGATCAGATGCCCGCTACCAAAGAGCACGGCACAAGACGCGTCTGCTGTACCAGCCAAAACAATTTGCTCGTCTTTGCTGTCCATAATTGCATCAATGTAGTGGACGCTATACACGCACTTTGAGTCTTTGAAATCGACACCCTTGATCAGTGCTCGAAACATGCCAGTGTACTCGAGGTTTATGCCTGTTGGCGAGACCTTGAGAAGACCCTTGCGATTCTCCTGCGCGATGGTAAACACCCCGTCAGAGATAATTGAAGCATACATTGGTGCCATAATGTTGGTATCAAATGAGCTCTGTGAATCGCCGCAAACGACTGTGATTGTAGATGTTCTCGAGAGCCCACCAGAGATCAAAACGCACCCGCCACTGAATGCAAACAGCTGCATTGGGCAAGACTCATCATAAGCCACATCAAGAGCTAGACTCGATAAGATAGTATTGTCCCAACTGTATTTAAGAAGCTCAGTCTTGTCTGGCGTGCTTGTAACCACGCGAAACCCGTCCCCAGCAACAGCGATCGCACTTGAGCTCTCTGCGAGCGGTCTCAACTCGGGCTTGAATGAGTTTTGAGTGTAAAATATACTCAGTTGGTTCACTTGCACGCCGCATAAAACAGAATCGCTCAATGAGGCCATCATGGAGACAGCGTGGCCCAGCACAAGTCGCGAACAATTGAGAGAGCAATCAAATACCAGTACCTTATTGGAGGCAGCAATAAGAGACTGGTTGTGGATGCAAAATGTGACTGGGTCGTGCTGCAGCGAGACCTCTTTGGCCAGTTTCCAGTCGCTAGTGTAGAATTGGAGCAGCCCCTGCTTTGTTCCTACCACCAAAAACTCATTGAACTGTATCATATCACAGACACCATGTATTTGTAGAGTGGTACCATCGTGATGGATCCCAAATGCCCCCGCCACGCACGGCTTGCCCCAGGCATAGACCAAGACTACAGGGCCATCGAGCTGAAATGACAACTCTAGTTTTAGATCAGAGTTGTACAAGAGTATCGATCCCTTGGATAGTACTGCGGCCTGCTTGTCCGTGACGGCCGCTAGTTCCACCGGGACGCTTGTACTTGATGAGCTCGTCTTGATTCCAAGGGGTGTGACTTGAAAGGTATCGTTTGCAGCAATAGTTTCCTGCTCGAGGTCATAGAATAAATAGGCGTCGGCTTGAGATATGCCTTGCTCATTGACATTGAAAACCAGGGTCTCCTCGGGCGTACTCACCAGCAAATCTTTGAGCCTGATTAGCCGGCAAATCCCTTTGAGCGAGACTTGTGCAGCCAGGGAAGCAGAGGCGGAATACTCAAAGGTAAATGTGCCGGTGGGGGTGGATAGCAAAGCGCCCGAGGACGTGGGGCTTTTAAATGGGCGGATTTGCTCCACAGCAGCGACCGTTGGCCAATTGCGCGAGAGTTCCCCGCTTGGCATCTCCAAAATGCAGGTCATGCAGGGGCCCCATACGAATGCGCGGTCGCCCTCACAGAGCATGTTGGATATTCTGGCGCTAAAGATCTTTTTGAGCGTAGAGTTTTGGCGGTTGAACAGAAATATAGCGCCGCTAACGCTTCCAATCACCAGGTTGTTGTTGTTGTGCAATGCAAAGAAGGACGCCCCGACCTTGCAAAGAGTTGAGACATTATTGTCGCAAATCTTTTGAATGGACTCTTTGCCGGCGACCAAGACGCAATCACCCCACCTAAACAACTTTGGAGCGCAGTCTTGCAAATCCACGGGCACAATCATGCGGTTTTGCACGATACCCGAGTCGCCAAAGGTATTGAACGTCACAGACGGCGACATTGAGGGGAGGTTCTCCAAAAGCACCAGGTCACCGTGAGCATCAAAGCAGGCGTCTCTGATGCGGCCCCAAGTTCCGCTGTGAACCCTAGCCACTACCTTTGTTTTCCTAGCCTGGAGCACAAGGAGCTGGCCGGGTAGCAGGCGCACAACGGCAACGCTGCGGGATTCGTTTGTGCACAAAAATTTCAGCTGCTGGTCGAGCAGATCATACTCAAAGGACTGGTCGATTGAGATCTGGTTTGGAGTGCATGAGGCGACACAGACCAGGGATTTTCTTCTTTTGTGATCTGGAACGCACACCACTAAAGAATCGCGGCTGCCAATGCGCAGCACGCCGATGCTAGTTATTGCGTTTGCAGTCGGCACCGCGAGGCTGCATGGTACAAAGTTGGGGTGGTAAAAGGTGAGCTGGTGGCTATTTGCGACGCATATAGTTTTTCTGTTGTCGAAAAACTCGCCAGAGACGGCGTCTACCACCTGAGAAGGCGCGACGATGGGCACGAGTGCCGGCATGTAATCGAAGATTTAATTAACCTAGATTTATTACAGTTTACGATCGAGATTCCTTTAAAACGGCTGCGTCGCTGGGGCAGTGCAGAGTATGCCTTCAGCCACGGCGGCCAGTCTCGCCAGAGTCATCACGCCCATGTCCAAGTTTAGCGATGTGCAAAGCGCTATTGAAGCGTTTGCAAGAGGCGAGTTTCTCATAGTTTTGGACGACGAGAGCCGGGAGAACGAGGGCGATCTGATTATCGCTGCGGAAAAGTGCACCACCGAGCAAATGGCGTTTTTGGTCAAGCACTCTTCCGGGTATGTTTGTGTGCCGTTGGGGGAGGACCGGGCTGAAAAATTGCAGCTGCCGCTGATGGTTCCCGATATGCAAGATCTGCACAAGACGGCGTACACGGTAACCTGCGACTACCGCGAGGGCACGACGACAGGGATTTCAGCGTACGACCGCGCGCTCACTGCGCGTAAATTGGCCGATCCCAGCACACAGGCTAGTGATTTTAACCGTCCGGGGCACATGTTGCCGCTGAGGGCGCGGGATGGGGGCGTGGTGCGCCGTCAGGGCCACACCGAGGCCGCAGTGGACCTGTGCCGCCTGGCCAAGCTTGAGCCAGTCGGGGTGATTTGCGAGCTTGTGCGCGAAGAGGACGGCCTGATGGCGCGCCGCGATGACTGCCTGGCGTTTGGCAAAAAGCATGACATCAAGTCGATAACGATCGAGCAGCTTGTGGAGTACATTAAAACTAGTTAGAGCATAAAAGTGATTTTATCTTTTTCAGAGACGCTCTAAACAAAAAGTGGAGCAGTTTACTTTTCCTGGCTCTGCGTCAAATTATAAAACGCACCCTTTGCCTTGAGCAGATTGTCCGGGGAGTCAAACTCGAGCAGCTCGCCGTCGTTGAGCACCAGGATGCGGTCGCTGTCCATGATAGTGTTGAGGCGGTGCGCGATGGTGACGATGGTGCAGTCCTTGAACTGGGCACGGATGGTGGTCTGGACGATCTTGTCTGTTTCGACATCGACGCTAGCTGTGGCCTCGTCGAGCACGAGGATTTTCGAGTTGCGCAACAGGGCGCGCGCGAGGCAGATGAGCTGGGTCTGGCCGCGGCTCAGGTTGTCGCCGCCATCGCTGAGTTTTGTCTCGAGACCCGTGCCGAGCGAGTCAATGTGCTGCTTGAGGCTGCACAGGTCGAGCACCTCGTAGAGGCGCTCGTCCGAGTGGTTCTCAAACGGGTCGAGGTTCTCGCGCAGGGTGCCGCTAAAGATCTGCGAGTCCTGCGGTATGATACTGAGCTCTGAGCGCAGGTCGGCCAACCCAAGCTTGGAGGTGGTCACATTGTCAATATCGATCGACCCGGCGCTTGCCTCGATCAGGCGGAACAGCGACAGCGTGACGGTAGACTTGCCCGAGCCGGTGCGGCCGACGATACCGATCTTTTCGTTTGCGCTGATGGCAAAGCTCAGCCTTTTGAGCACGTCCTGGCCCTCGGGCGAGTAGCGGGTGCTGAACTCGTCGAAGCGGATCTTGCCCTCCTGGGGCCAGTCGGCAACGGGGCGCGCGTCCTCGATAATCTCTGCGGCCTCGGTGTCGAGGTCAGCGTACTCGAGCACGCGGTCGAGTGCGACGCCAGACACCTCGAGGTCGGCCCACATGGCGATGATCTGCTGGACCATCACGCCCGAGCGCGTGGCGTTGTACATGACAACACCAACGATACCGACGCCGAGCCAGCCGTAGTAGACGAGCACCACCATCGAGAGGGCAGCGCTCAGGCTCAGCGCGGCGGTCATCCCCTGGATACGCCACGCGAGCCAGCGGCGCATGTTGCGCGACACGCAGTTGACGTCGATCCAGTAGTCGCACCTGCTCTCGTAAACCTGGACAAACTGGTCGACGCGTCCGAAAGCGCGCACCACGGCGGCGCCCTTGACGCTCTCCTCAATGTGGCTCAGCAGCGGGCTGTTTGCCGCAGAGGCCATGCGCTGAAGCTGGCGGCTGGCGGGGATGTAGAGCTTGCGGTAAGCGTTACCTAGGAAGGAGAGGGGGATAATCAAAAGAACAACGAGCGGCGCGCCCACAATGACCGTGGCGAGCTGGACCACCAGGTTGAGCGAGCTGCGCACAAAGTAGTAGAGCATGGGCGGCAGCGTCTGGTCGAGCTTTTGCACGTCACCGGTAAACCGGTTGAGGATCTTGCCCAGTGGGGTCACGTCAAAGAAGCGCATGGGGCTGCGCAGCACCGCCGCAAGCATCTCGGCATGAATGTGCTTGGACACAGAGATGGCCACATAGCCCATAAACAAAAACTGCGACAAAAACACCAAAAACCCGGAAAGCACGGCGATCGTCACATAGACAATGATGTAGACGCGGGCGTCGTGGAAATTGGAAAACGCGTGGTTGGAGATGATACCGAGCCAGATACTGATAAAGTTCATCACCAGCACCGACGTGATCAAGACGAAAACGCACACATAAATGCTGCGCACGCTAGCCGACTCAAAGTACCGCTTAAAGATGGTGAGCGAGACGGTGCCATTGTCCTTGTCCTCGTCGCTCTTGCCGTTGGAGATCTCGAGCGGGCCGTCGTCGATCGACGAGCGGCGCATTGGCGTCACGGTGCCGCTCGACTCGCCCTCCTGCAAAAAGGCCTTGCGGTCGACGGGCTCGAGGTCGTCGACCGAGCCGCCAACGTGGTACTCCTTCATGAGGTTGTACGATACGCTCTGCTCCTTCTTGTCGAGAATCTCGCGCACAGTGAGCTGCTCGGCGATCGTCTTGTCTTTGAGGGCAATAATGCGCGAGGCGTGGCTCAGGACCTTGACGTTGTTGGTGGCGAGGATGATGGTCTTGGAAGCGATGAGGCCATTCTTACCCAGCAGACTGTCAATGAGGTGGCTCGAGACGTGCTCGTCCACGGCGCTGAGCACATCATCGAGCACAAACACGTCGCTGCGCGCGTACACGGCGCGTGCCAAAGCCACGCGGGCCTTTTGGCCGCCCGACAGCGACACGCCACGCTCACCGACCTCGGTGTCGTCCTTCTCGGGGAGACTGTTGATATCGACATCAAGAGCGCACGCCTTGAGCGTCTGCTCGTAAAAGGCGGGGTCCCACTTTTTGCCAAACAAAATGTTGTCCTTAATTGACTTGTTTTGCAGCCAGGGCTCCTGTGGGCAGTAGCTGATGGAGCCACTGACGCTGATGGAGCCGTCGAGCACGACGGCCTCGCCGCAGATCGTCTTGAGCAGCGCGGTCTTGCCGGCGCCGACCTTGCCGGTGATGCACACGAGGTCGCCGTTGCCGGCTTCGAACGAGACGCCGCGCAGCGCCACAAGGTTCTCTTCGGACTCGCCGTTCCACGAAACAACCATGTTTTCGGCGCGCACAGTGGTACGGTGGTAGCCGTCGACGCTCGGCAGGTGGTCATAGTTGCGGAGGCTGAGCTCGGGCTCTTTGAGAAAGTCGTTGATACGGGTCTGCGAGGCCATTGCACGCCCGAGCGAGGTCACCACGCCGGGAATTGCCATGAACGGGAACGTCGCGTACGCAAGCAGGCTCAAGCACGGGAAAACAACGTCCGGGCTAAGGACGCCCTGCCGGTAGTACAAAAAGGCAATAAAAATGGTCGCGGCGACCACGTCGCCCACGTTTGACCACATGGACGAGAGCACGCTAAACACGCGCAGCTGGCGGCGCTGCATCTTGAGCTCGCGGTCGTTGCGGATGGCGAGGATCTTTTGCTTGAACGGGTTCTCCCAGGCGTAGAGCTTGAGGCTCTTGATGTTGCGCACGGCGTCGGTGGTGGCCTTTGTGCGCGCGTCGCGGATCTCCATGAGCGCGGGGAACAGCGTGTAGAGCTCGGTGGTTGACCACGACGAATAGGCGGTAAAGATGACGTAGATGGGAATGCAGGCAAACATACTGGGCCCAATAAAGGCATAGAGCTGCCAGGTGGCCATAACTAGCGCGGCGGGCGCGCTCACGAGGTTGGGCACCTGCGCGGCGAGGTCATCGAGCTGGTCGGTGTCGACGTTGAGCAGGTTCATGATTTTCGCTGAATCGTACTCCTCGCGCGACTTGGGGTGCAGGTTGAGGCTCTTGCGGTAGATCATGCCCGTGAGCGAGGCGCGCGTCACCAGATAAATTTGATTGTTGTAGAGAGTCATGATGTTTTGGAGCGCGCTCACAATGAGCGGCAGCACGCCGCAAAGGATTCCAAAGTAGACAGCCTGGAAGATCGGCGTCGTGCCGTCCTTGTACCCCTGGAGGCTGCGCAAAAAGAAGCTGAGCACCGGGGGGCGGGCGTAGGAAAAGACCTCAGAGAGCACGTCGAGCAATGTCAGGAAAAACAGGTCCGACCGCAGGATGCTCATGAGGCCCAGCACAACGCGGTACTTGCGGTCGGGGCTCTTGGACTCGATGGCGTCCCTGAGCTTGGCGTGGGTGGTGACGGCGTTGAGGCCGGTGGGCGGCGCGGGGAAGTCCTCGCGCTCAATCTGCTCGACCTGGGCCTTTTGGAGCAGCGGGTCGAGGAAGCCGAGGCTGATCTTGTCAAAGATGGTGACCGAGTCAAACCCGAGCCGCTTGGCGCTGCGTACGTTGGTCACCTCGATGTAGAGCACAATGAGCGCAGTGAGGAACGTGGCGGAAGAGGCCCAGGCGGCCGTGCGGCGCGCGAGCGCGTCGTCGATGGCGTGCGCAGCGGTGGTCACGGCGAGCGAGGTCCAGTACAGCAGGAGCTCGGCGCCGCACACCAGGACGCGGCCGTCCTGCACATAGTGGCCGAGGGCAGCAAGCAGCGAGACGGCGAGCGTGAGCCACTCGACGGGGGAGGGCGTGGTGCCGGCGAGGTAGAACCCGCTGAGGCGCAGCGCGAACGACAGCAGGGCGAGCGTGTAAGCCCAGTGGCCCTTGAGGGTGCGGTCACCGCGCGCGTGGGACGAGAGACTGACGATCGACGCAAGGATCGGGAGCACAAACACAAACGAGACGGCGCCCTCGACGAGGGCGGTGAAGCAGTAGGAGAAGAACTCGGTGTGGGGGTTGAGGAACGAAAAGTGGCCGCGCGAGCATGGCAGCGGGTGGCTGAACCAAAACTCGACCTGGTCGGGCAGGCCCCAGAGCGCGTGCTCCCTGAGGGCGTAGAGCGACATGGTGGGTGGCGGTGGCGGTAGGGAGGGAGATAGCGCTTATGTGCGTAGCTCACGTGAGATAAGAAGTGAGGGATGATAAAGCGTGGCATGCGTGTGCATGAGGGTGCAGATAGAGCCAGAGAAAGTCTGGAGAGTTGTGGGTGGTGACCCGTTGAGCAGAGCATGATGGTTAGATTTGTGGATGGTTTGAGTTGCCTAGGTTACTACGATATAGGGTGTAGGGTATGGAGTAGGGGGTAGAGTAGGGAGGGATTAGGGGGTAGGGAGTAGAGTAGGGAGGAGTGGGGGGAGGGAGTAGAGTAGGGGCAGGGAGTAGAGTAGGAGGGGAGTAGAGTAGAGGGGAGGGAGTAGAGTAGGGGGAGGGAGTAGAGTAGGGGGAGGGAGTAGAGTAGGGTGAGGGAGTAGAGTAGGGAGAGGGAGTAGAGTAGGGGGAGGAAGTAGAGTAGGGGGTAGGAAGTAGAGTAGGGGGTAGGAAGTAGAGTAGAATAGAGAGTCAGAAGAGAGTACAGAGAGTACAGAGTACAGAGAGTACAGAGAGCATAGAGTAGCATACAGTATAGCCAGTGTAGAACTTGAAAAGTCCAGTCCGCTCACCTCCCTCACCTGGTGCCTCCCCTTACCTGGCCCCTCACCCCACTCCTATAATCGCCCGAGTATAATCAGTATAATCCTCTGATAGCCATTTACGCTATCTATATACGCTTTATCCTGCGCTCGCACGCGCGCGCGCTCAAATGCTCACGCTACGCTCGGCGTCTTTTCTCGCACGCTCGAACGCTCGCTACGCTCGGCGTCTTTTCTCGCACGCTCGAACGCTCGCTGCGCTCGCGTCCTCGCCTCCCTCACCCTACGATAATTAAATACTAATGCATACCAATATCATCCGAAAAGTCCTCCGAAAACAACCGCTCGCGCTCGTCAAACCATTCCTCAAACACGTTTTCAAAGCCGTCCTTGTACCCGCGGTCGCGGTCCTCAGCAATCAGCTTCTCTGCCTTTTGGCGCTCCTCCTCGCGCGCCATCCACTCCATATGCTTGAGGTCGTCGCTCGACGGCTCGTAGATGTGCCAGATGGTGTAGTGGGGGAGCCCGACCACCGAGTACCCCATGCGGCGGCAGAGCTTGCCAAAGCCCTCTGTCTCGGCATGCTTTTGGAACGAGAACGCGGGGAAGTTGGCGCCCTGGCGGAACACGCTGGCCTTGGCCAGGATCGAGACGCCGCCGATGCCCTCAAGGTCCATCTCGGCGTTGATGTCGCCGTTGGGGTCACGCAGGTACGCGAGGTGCGGGCGCCAGGTCGCGTACTCGGGGTAGCCCTCTACAATCACCGCATCCTCGCCGAGGGTGTCGGCCAGGGCCAGCGACGTCTCCGACTCCTGCCACGAGTTGAGGTCGTACGGCTGCTCGTTGCCGAGCCAGTCAGGGAGCGGCCGCCACACGTTGGGCACAATCACGTCCTTGTTGTGGGCCATCAGGTCCTCGAGGATGGTCGGCGGGACCACCTCGACGTCGGCGTCACGCCAGTACACCCACGAGTGGTACGGGCGCAGCGAGACGCCGAGCAGCCAGTTGCGCGCGCGGGCCATGAGCTTGCGGCGCGGGCCCTGGGCCTCGAACCCGTGGCGGTCGCTGAACCCCTGACCGATCGCCTGGCCAAAGTCGCGCTCATAAATATCGATGGTGCCAAAATGCTGCGACTTGTCCTTGTCGGACTGGATGGCGCGCAGGTGCTTCCTCACCAACTCTATGGTGTCGTCGGTGGTGTCGCTCACCAGAAATGCCAGGTCGATCAGGTTGTGCGGGTAGGTCAGGTTCTTCATGTGGGAGAAAAACATGTCCATGTGTGCGGCGGCGTCGCGCAGGGGCACGAGGTACAGCACGCGCTCGTTGTTGTTCCAACCGTTGGCGGTGCCCTGCGAGTACTGCAGGTCGTATGTGCGCAGGGTGTCGACTTTTGAGTCGTCGCGCAGCACGTAGCGGTCCTGCGCAAAGGGGGCCCTGAGCCCGGGCACGGTGAGGAAAAGGAGTATTGCCACGACGAAGCACGCCAGCGTTCCCTGGGTCTTTGCGCCGGGCGCTTGGCGAGGTCGAAAAGAGCGCTCCTCGTACTGCATACACGCGAACCTTGGCTGAGTCAGGGTTTGATTTGGGGTGTAGGGGGTGCAGGGGGTGCAGAGCAGAGGTGCCAAGAAGGCGGGCGGGTTAAAGTGTTGATTGGCGAGTAGGATGCTGGGTGTGAAGAGTGATTTAGGAATGTTTTGAGTGCTATTTGAAGCGTATTCCTTGTTAAAAATACACCTCCTACAAGCTACTCCCACCCCTACACCTCCCTACTCCCACCCCCTACACCCTACTCCCACCCCCTACTCCTCCCTACACCCTACACCCTACACCCTACACCCTACACCCTACTCCCTTCACCCCCCTTCACCCCCCTACTCCACCCCCATGAACATCCCCCAGGGTCCCCCCAAATCATACTGGGAAATGACCCCAGAAGAACAAGCTATGGCCGGCGCCCAGGCCATGATGAATTTCATGATGTCCTGCCCCGGGAAATCAGCCACAGCAGGCGTCACGGGCTTTGCACTCGGCGGTGTGTTTGGCCTGTTTATGAGCTCCATGTCCTACGACACGTCCATGGGCTACACAGAGGCGTCGAAAATCGCGCACCTCCCGTTCAAACAGCAAATGAAAATTCAGTTCACAGACATGGGCAAGCGCTCCTACTCGAGTGCCAAAAATTTCGGATACATTGGCGGTATTTATTCGGGCGTCGAGTGCGTGATCGAGAGCCTTCGCGCAAAGCACGATATTTATAACGGCCTGCTAGCCGGCTGCGCGACCGGCGGCGGCCTCGCCATCAAGTCCGGCCCCCAGGGTGCCCTGCTCGGCTGCGGCGCCTTTGCCGCCTTCTCGGGCGCCATCGAGTACTACATGACGAGCGACCAGCACCCGCCGCCGGCCTCGGACGAGGACGAATAAGGATAAATAGCATTAGATAAATATGTTCTCTTCTCAGTGGCCGCGCCGCGGGGAGCCGTTTGCAAAGGGCGTCTTTGCGGGGCTAAACACGTAGCTCTGGTCGCGGATGGGGGTGTCGAACGGCCGCCGCACGGGCGTGAAGACGGGGTCGTGGCTGCGCGCGGGGAAGATGTCGTGCACGTGCTCGCCCTCGTACGGGGGCGGCGCCAGCGCGGGCGCGGGCGCGGGTGCGTGCAGCGAGTGCGAGTGCGAGTGCGCGGGGGGCGCAAGCACCGGCGCCTGGTCGCAAAACAGCCGCCGCCGCGCGTCGGGGAGCGGCCGCGGCGCGTCCTTGACGGGACTGTCGAGCTCGACCGCCGGCGTGCACAGCTGCGTGACCATGCGCCGGTGCGCGTCGAGGCTGCGCGATGGGCTACTGCGCAGAGGGGACATCTCGTCCCACATGACCGGCGCGACGTGGTTCACCTGGGGCATCCACACGGTCGGCGGCGGTTGCAGGCTGGGTATTTCGGTGAGCTTGATGGTGCGCGCGGGCTGGGGGGTGGGAGGGGCGAGATGCGCAGGCGGAGGAGGGTGCATCTGCATCTGCGACTGCTGCGTAAACTCGTGCGACGCCGGCTCTAGCGGCTCTTGCAGCCCCTGCCCCTGCAGCCCCTGCAGCTCTTGCCCTTGCAGCTCCCGCCTCGAACGCGGCTTGTACGCTTCAAGCACTGGCGTGTACTCGCGCTCAAGCGTCCGCTCGGCGATCCGCCGCGGCGGTGGTGGGCCCTCAGACACACCACGCGACCGCGGCGTCGGCTTGGCAAACTGCGACTCGTGCCCCGGCGCAATCACCCAGTAGTTGCCCTTGCCCGGATCGTTCTTTGGCCTATGCTGCTTGACAAATGACTTGGACAGGCTCAAATTGTGCCGGATCGAGTTCTGCCACCCGTTGGACGACTTGCGGTAGTGCTCGAACGAGTCGTTGATCCACTGGTAGATCTGGCTCAGGGTGAGTCGGCGGTTGGGGCTGCGCATGATGGCCATGCCAATGAGCATCGCGTACGAGTAGGGGGGCTTGCGCCCGTCGTCGACGATCTCGATCTCCTCGCTCTGCTTGGCGGGCGACGGTGGCCGCCGCTGCGCGGTCTGCGGCGTCATGAGCTGCTGCGGCGGCGGCGGCGCGTCGGGCGCAGGGTACACCTTGAGCATCCAGTTGTCCTGGCCGTTGACGCCGAGCTGCTGCAACGGCTGGCGCGGCGGCGGCAGGTGGACGTTTCCAAGGCCTCGTAACTCGGGCTTGCCTTCACTGCGGGCGCTTGCGCTGCCGTGAAGTTCCATTGGGTTGCTGTGCAGGAGGCGTGGCTGACGCGGCGCGCGACGGGCTGTTTTTGGGTCGGTATTTAGAGGGTTAGGGTAGTACGCGTCCGGGGGGTGATGAGCCGCGTTAAGGGGGCCGGGGGAGCGGCGTGTGCAGGCAGGCGTGTGCAGGCAGACGTGTGCGTGTGTGACGCGCCTGCTTGACGCTTCGCCGCTTGCCGCTTCGCCGCTTGGCCGCTCGCCGCTTAGCCGCTTGGCCGCTCGCCCACCCCACCCAATCTACATACTAAAGCTTGGCCAACGGCTTGTACAGCTTGGTCAAATCCTGCACACCGCTCACATACGTCTTGTTGGCCGCGTCGTGGATCCGCGCAGACACAAACGCACCCCCCTTGGAGTTTTGCAGCACCTTGGTCGTCACAAAATACGAAGTGTCCACGCTCACCGGGCGGCTGAACCGCACGTTGATCTTGCGGCTCACTGAGCGCAGGCTCTGAAGCTTGGCAAATGTCTGCTCCTCGGCAGTCTTGTCGAGCTCCCAGTACGCCGGGTCGGCCAGCATCCCTTGGAAGGTCAAGACATCAATGATGGTGGTGAGGGCGCCGCCGTGCGCCTTGCCAAACCCATTCTTGGTGTGCGCATCAATGTGGATCTCAAACACAACCGTTGGCAGGCCCTCGTCATCGATGAAGGCCTTGACGAATTTGTTAGACTTGAGCAGGTCTCTGCTAAACTCGACCTCCTTGTTTGATTCAAGCCACTTGGCGCGGCGGTCAAACATCCGCTGGTAGCACTCATTCAGATGGGGAAACGACATGAAGATAAGCCGAGGTGTGGGGGGGGGAACAGAGAGGGGGAGAAGGACAAGACAAAACAAGGCATCATGCCCATAAACTATAACTTATCAAAAGGCTTTGATTTATCGTGCGACGCACTCACCAGCAGCTTGGCGCCGTGATAGATCTCGACGTCGATGAGCGCGTTGCGCTTGGTGTTTGCCACCAGCTTGCACCTCACCATCACGGGCACATTGAGCGGCGCCGCCTGAACGTACTGCATCTGCAAGTTGCGCGACACGCCCATCGTGCGGATCACATGCACAATCTCCTCCTCGGTGGGTGTCGGCCCGGCATAGGCCCGCGGGTCGGCGGCCATGGCAATACTCGAGATATCGTCAATCATGGTCGCGAGGCAGCCGCCGTGGACGATATCGTGGCCGTTGCGCATCCAGTGCTCGGTCGGCAGCTCAAACTCGGCCACGGTGAACCCCTGGTTTTCGTATACTTTGGTGCACTTGAGGTTCTCGTAGAAGGGGGCGCTGAAGAGGGAGCCGTTGTCGCCGCCGAGGGAGACTCGGTGGCTTTTAAAGATGTCTGCGACCTGTTGAACTGCGAGTCTGAGGTCCATGGGGTGTGGGGAGGGAGCTTAGGTAGGGTGTTGGTAGGGGGGAGGGATGTGGGTAGGGGGTGGAGGTGTAGGGAAGGAGGGAGCTTAGGTAGGGTGTGGGTAGGGGAGGGAGATGTAGGGATGTAGGGTGGGTGTGTGTGTAGGGATGTAGGGTGGGTGTGTGTGTAGGGATGTAGGGTGGGTGTGTGTGTAGGGATGTAGGGTGGGTGTGTGTGTAGGGATGTAGGGTGGGTGTGTGTGTAGGGATGTAGGGTGGGTGTAGGCAGGATTCCCCGCATTCTCAACTTGTATAGGAACTGAAACGCGACGACCCATTGGCTTGGGCAATGGTACACTTTACGCGGCAGGAGGCATTCACGCCCCTACTAGACTGGCTGTCATCTCTCCCAGAAGATATGCTGAATGAGGCAAATCCATAAGTCGCTGGCAAGTTCCAACGGAATGCAGATTTGAGCTATACCGGTGGGTGTGCTGGTCAATGGCAGCCAGGGTTGGGCAGTGGTCTGGTCAGGAAACTGAGTAAAAACTGATTGTGCCAGCGCTTGACACGCAAAATGCCAAAGCCGTGGACCGGCCAGACGGCGGAGGCCCAGAGGTTGGCTCTTTGAGTCTCAGTGCACTATCAGTACGCTGCCCTAGAGGACCGCAAAATGGAATTGATGTCTTGCAAAAACAAAAACGCATCAAGACGCTAAAGGTACCACCGCCAAGGGTACTCGCTTATGCACGGTCTGCAGAATATACATGATCCAGACGCGAGGGCTAATTACATTTTTCGTTTACCATTGTGTACTAGAGTCTCTATGGACATTTTTAACTCTTGAGATAGCTCGACGTAGGTTGTAGCAGCACACTGTCCATTCAATCCAAACCAGCTTGCACCATACTATCGTGCTGCAGGTCGCTCCAAGGTTGAAAGCACGCCTCCAAAACGTCAAACGCGTGTACCTTGGTGACCTGCGCTCTCGGGTAGAGGTCAATGGATCAATCGCGTGCTACCGGTGCGAATGAGCTTCGCCCATTGATTAATGCAACATCGATTCAAAGTACCAAAGTACCTCACCCATTTAATAAATTACTCGCTATCTGACATGTAGTCCACATCATCGCTGGGATCGCTGTCGTACCAAAAGTCGTCGTCAAGCACCTCCTCCTTGGTGTCGACTGTGGGCGCAACGTAGGCGACGGCATCCCCCGACGGCATCTTAAAGTCTGCCGGGATATTTTTCTTGGAAGCTGCCACGTCCCGCGCGACCTGCTCGTCGTACTGGGCCCTGTTTTTACGCCAGGCCACCGCCGCGTTGACGTTGGCGGGGGACTGGATGTTGGGGTCGCTCAGCAGCGACACGATCGAGATGAGCACCGACTCGACCGTCTGGGCGGGCGACCACGTCTCGCCGTCCTGCTCGCCGCTCTGAGGGTCGCCCGACCGGTGCAGGATCGAGATGCAGATGTTGCCGTCGCGGTACACATTGGGGTGGTATATGCTGGGGGTGAACCTGAACTTGGGCGGGCTGTAAGGGTAGTCGTGCGGAAAGTCCATCTGCGCCCGGAAGTATCCGCCGTGGTACGGGCTGTCCTCGCTGAGCACCATCACGCCGACGCTCCAGCGGTAGATGTCGTCGTCGATCAGGCCGACGTGGAAGCTCGGGATCGCCTTTTTGGGGTTGGTCAACTCGCGGTACTGCTTGGAGAGGATCGCCGCGCTGCTGTTGTTTCCTCTCATCGCTGACTGGGGTGGGAGGGGGGAGAAAGGAGCCTATGATATCTACCTAAACCGCTGGCGTAGCTTCTTTATCTTCTCTGTAACAATGTAGCCCCAGCCAATCCCCGCGAGCGCGCCCGCGAGATGGCCCGCATGGTCAAACCCGCTTGGCGACTTGGCCACCACCTTGAACGCCGAGTAGCCTACGGTGCCCAAAAACACCCACCACGCGCCGATCGGTAGCGGGATGAACCAGAACGCCAGCCGCGCGTTCGGTGCCAGGTACGAGAAGATACCCACCATGCTGTAGATGGCCCCCGAGGCGCCTAGACTAGGCAGCATGGAGCTGCTCCCGACCAGGTACGGCAGCACGAGTGACCCGAGGCTCGATAGCACGCACCCGTCGAGGTACGATGCCACAAAGTTGCTCGCCCCGATCCACTTGGCCACCGGGATGCCAAACTGCCACAGCACAAACATATTGATGCCCAGGTGCCACCACTCTTGGTGGCTAAACGCCGACCCCACCATACTCCACATGTTGAACCGCTGCGGGTTCTTGTGCAGCAAAAAGTACCGGTTCATGGTGCGCGCGAGCGCCGGGTTACGCCACAGCAGCGCGTTTGCGACGTTGATGCCAATAATGCCGTACACCAGGTACTCGGGGTGTCTTCTTAGCGTGGTCATGGCGGAATTGTCAAAAACGGAGGGCACCACATAGTGGTTGAACGCCAGGGCACCGGCTGTAAACAGCAGGGGCGTTTTGAACCGTTGCCAAAAGCTGGGTCCGCTGTTGCCCTGCCAGCCTTGACGAAATTGCTGCCCCAGCTCCCGGTGGGTCGCATATCGGAGCTTGGACTGCATCTGCGCCCCTCTCAGCCCTCTCAGCCCTCTCAGCAAACCAAAGCCTGCCGGAATCCGCATGATTACTTAGATCCAGGCCTGCCAGGTCCACAACTGGTACACGGACGACTCCTTGGCGTCCACCAGGCGAAACTGCTTGTCAAATAGCGGCGCTCGCTGCGCAAATGGCACCCGGCCGCCACTCACCTGCACCGGGAGCGGTGCCTCGTGCGTATCGCATTTGCCAATGCCAATCTGCATTTCTTGATAGTCAAATACAATTTGATACCCCTGCAGCGCGTCCTGGCCCAGCACAATCATGTGCTCGTCGTCGTTGGCTACCGGCCGCAGCTGGTCCATCGCAATGTGCATCTGGTACCCGCGCAGGTCCAGGCTCAGCGTTTCACCGCGCAGTTCCTGCATTATAGCGCTGGGGAACGTGCTCACGGTCGACCCCACGTCCAGCATGACCGGGTACGCCCCGGCGTACACCACCCTTTGCTCGACCGAAATCTTGTTGAGGAGCACCAGCGGCCCGGTGTACTCGCTGTACCGCACGGCAGTCCCGTCCGCATACAGCTTATAGACGGCCTTCTCCATCGGCAGCATGTTGAGAAACTCGCACGACGCGTCCACCGCGCCAAACGTTAGGTACCCGCCCTCGTCCTGCAGCCGGATCGAGTACAGCGCGCTATCGGTGATGCCTGCCTTGGTGAGCAGCACCGGCAGGTTGTCGTACGGAACGCATCCGGCGTCGAGGTCGGGCACCAGCGTGCCCTGCACGTACCGCCAGTGGACGCACGATTCTCCATACTTGGGGCCGATGCCAAACACATTGTTGGTTGATGCGTCGCCCTCGCCCACGGCAGCAACTGGGACCGCGCTCACTGCGACCCCGTCGAGCCACACCGTCTCGAGCCCCATGATGCCCCTGGCCGACGTGCCGTCTGCGTACGAGATCTCGAAATCGCCCACAGCCAATTCTGCGGGGCCGGTGCGTACCCAAATGTCGCTCGATGCGGTGTCGACCTGCGCCGATAGGGCCTGGCCGTCAATGGCGAATTGCAGCTCGTAGTAGATAGTCTTGTCTAGAGCCAGGGCCAAATAGGCCTCAACTGAAGGGAATAAAAGTGCGCATGCGGTGCAGGGTATGAGCATCGACTGGGGTGCTTGGGACTTTGCTGCGGTATATATATTATGCGTGCTGCATGCATGCCGCGATTTTACGGCAAGAGTAGGTGAACTGTAGGGGTGAATTCTAGAGGTGTAGAGGTTGTTCGAGGCGAATTGAAGAGCTCTCGGTATCTCACGTGCCGGGCTTACCCCACACATGCACGCCACAGATAAGATTTCATCTGGCGATTGTGATGATTCGGGCTAGTGGGTAGGACAACTTTAAGTAGGGGTTGGTAAAGGGTACAGTGCAATCAGTCTGCGACAACAGGTCCAATTTCAGGTCCTCCGAGATCTCCCAGGTGCAATTCCAGATCCTCCCAGGTCCTCTTAGATCCTCCCAGATCCTCCCAGATCCAATCTACCACTCCTCCCTACCACTTCCTCCCACCTCCTACCTCCTCCCTCCCAGCTGCACCTTCAACCCCTACCCCATATCCCCAGATTCTCTCGTGACTTATCATCCCCCCTGCACCTCACTGATGGCCTCCCACGAGACGTTTGCCCTGCAAAACGAACGCAAGCCGGCTAAACCCGTCCGCCTTAAGCAAACCCTCGGCGCCGTGTCGCTCATTTGCGGGGTGGCCGCGCTGCTCTGGTAGCCTCCGCCGCCTTCGCTGCACCCGCAGGGCGCCGCGCCCCCGGCGCCCACAACCTAACGCTGTAACGATTGTATTTATAAACTGCCGACCGAGCCGCGGAGAGGGGTCCGCTCGCCCACAAAGGCTACCAATTACCTCATGCACGAGAGCGTCGAAAATAGCATCGAACGCGTCAAGCAAGAGCTCATTGGCCTCGCCAAAGACGTGGAGCGACGACAGGAGCTGTTTAAAGTCGACCTCGACCAGTCGTACGCGCTCACGGTGGCTGCCCGCGACGAGCTCGTGCACACGATGGCGAAAATGCCCAAAAACCCCGCAAACACTACCGCCAGGACCCTCGGCCAGGGAGAAGCCACCCTGTATGCTGAAATCAGAGATGCCCGCAAGCGTAGCGCCGATGATGCGACCGCGCTGGCCCACTGCAAGCGGCGCCTGAAACTGCTCGAAGAGGACGCCAAACATCAACTAGACGCGCATGAGCAGGCGCTGGAGCGTGCTGAGCTCGCAGACGCGAGAAACGCCGAGGCAATCGCAAACTGGTCGCGGCTGCTGCAGCTCCAAGTCGAGCGCGACGCCAACGGCCTACACATCCGGTTCCTGCACAGCGGCAAGCAGTTTACAATGGTCCAGGTGGGCAACAAGTTTCGCTTTTATGAAATCAAGCCAGACGGAGCCAAGTGCGAGGTGCAGGTCAAGTTCGATGGGTGCGTGCCGCGTATGCTGCTACGCCTGCGGTCTCTCTAGTTATTTATTCAATATTCATGCGCTTAAGGGCCCTTGAGCACCCTTGAGCACCCTTGCAAGCGCTCCCTTGGCTGATTTGTGATGCCACCTCGAAAGAAAAAGAGGCTCACGTTCGCGGTAATCTCACCGACAAAGGGGATCCAAAACGCGCAGGCGTTTGCGCGCAACCTGCGTGCAGCCCCCACTTGGACGCAAGAGTCTGCCACGGCTCCAGGTACGCCGGGCACGGGGCAGCCTCACATCTCACAGCTCCACGCAGAGGCCCCAGAGCTGTGCACACAAGATCTGGCTGTGCTGCACCAGCGCCTCACACAGCCAGAAGAGTGGCAAGAGTTTATACCCGAGTCGCCGACCCAGGTGCTCTCTGTGCCCGCGACCCCGCCTCCAGGCTCGCCTCCAGGCTCACATCCACGCTCACATCCAGGCTCACATCCAGACTCACCACCCGCACTCGAGCGCAAACACAGCGAAAAACATGTCGGCGACTCGGACGGAGACTTGAGCTACCAGTGTGACCACTACTCCTAACTAGGTTTACAATCCCCAAGCACCACGGGTATCCCGAACCTCGCGCATCACCGCTGCCCTCTGCACAAGATTGGCTCGGCCAAGAACAGCGGAAATCACATAAAAGCCGTGCCCCGTCTCGGCAATCTCGGCAAAGCTGCCAAGCATCACCTCAAACACATCCTCAAATGTCACCGCGGAGCAGCAGTTGATTGCAGACTGGGCAACAAAAGTGGTTTCGGCACTCTTTGCCAGCGGGACAATGAATTTGAGAAGCGACCGCACAACAGCCTCAGTCTCTGCAGGGCTGCCATGCTCGAGCATGCGCTGCATGTCCGCCGCCGCCGCCTTGTCGCTGTTTTCAACAAGAGATTGCGCCCGGGCATATGTGCTGCCGACCCTCCAAAAGTCGCGGCAGCAGTGGGCATCGTCCTGACGGTGGAGCACGCTGCGGCTCTGCTTGGCAAGAGCCATGAGCGAGCCCGGCTCCACGTGCAGGGTGGGCGCGAATCCGTTGTCCGACATTGGCGCAACTCGTACAAACACCGCGGGGTTTATATTTATACAGTCTAAGCACGTGCCGACATGTCGCCGACATGTCGCGACCAATGTGATGCCCTCTAACGTTTGCCAGCGGTTTCCAAGCTTAAAACTAAAGCAAAAACAAGCTAATAAAGATCTTACTCGATTAATATATTACAATAATTAAAATTATCCAAGAGGAATATTAAACCCTTTAGAGAAGAGCGGCGGCGACAACACCGACAACACCGAGGGCAGCACCGTTGCGGATGGCGCCGTTGGCGGACTGGACACCAGTGCAGGCCTCCTTGGTGCAGACGGTCTCGACGACGGTCTGCTCAACAACGACAGTGCCGTTGGTGCCGTTGGAAGCAGCAGTGGGGGCAACAGTGGCAGAAGCGGCAGAAGAAGCAGCCTCAGAAGAAGCACCCTCAGAGGTAGCAGCCTCAGAGCTGGAAGCGGCGGTGGCATCACCAGCGGTGACAGAGGGGAACTCGACACCGTTGGCGGAGAAGGCAGAGATGGCGGTGGAGAAGGCGGCAGCGAGGCCGTTGGCACCGTCGGCAAGCTTCTGGCCAACACCACCGTTGGCGGCCTTCACGAGGTCAGAGATGATCTGGGCAGAAGTGCTGGAGAGACCGTTGATGTCACCAGTGACAATGGAAGCAGCGCCGACAGAAGAAAAGTCAGAGGCCTTGTTGGTCAGGGCCTGGAGCAGACCAGTGACGGAGCTGGTGAGGCCAACAATGTCGCTCTCGGCACTGGCAACGTCGCCAGTAGAGACAGAGCCGGCAGAAGAGCCAAGGGCCTGGACAGCAGAGCTGAGGGGAGCGTAAGACTGCTGGATGACGAGGGCACCCTGGAGACCGTTGCCAGAGGACCAGTCGTTGACGAGGGAGCGGAGCACCTCAGCGTCGCTGGAGACAGCGTGGAGGTCGTCACCGATGGCGGCGTAGGCGACAGAGAGGACAGCGTAGAAAAGAGCGGCGTTCATGTTGATGAGAATTCGAGGTGTCGAGCGCGGCCTCTTATAGTCACGCCGTCACTGGAATGTTTGTAACCCCTGCACATGTATGCATGCATATGCATATGCATGCGCGGTCTTTTAATAGATTTGAGGGGCTCTTGCTCGCTGGGACGCGACACTCGGCATTATATTCACAGTTCAAGCCTGAAATTCCAGCGCTTGGTATACCGCCCGCGACGTTTGGGGCGTTTGGGCGCCCTGCTGAGAAAATGGCGGCGCTTTGTTATGCACCGACCCCGTTTCATAATCTGCAGGGTTAGCGCCGTGCCCGGGGCGGACCTAAACACAGCCACCCGCGAGGATTGCTGGTTTTGCGAATTGCTTTTGTCGGCTCATAGAGAGCAACTCGAATTGGCGAGCCAGGCAAAGAGTCTTTATTCTGAAATTACACGCTAAACAGGTGCCCCGACAGGGGGTCATGCACCGCTGACGCTTCATTCCTCTGTTATTGACAAGCCCGCTGCACGTTGATGCACGCTGCTGACGGTGAAATATGCATATGCCGAATTGGGAACAAGTTCAACAGTTGGCCGGGCAACGGGATCAATTTGTCCGTGCGTACTCGCCGCAACTGGTGGTCCTAGAACCTGTAGGCAGTGCTCCATCTGTAATTATTTGAATCTAGATATCTGGGCCTGCTTAGGCGCGTCGTGGAGAGGGCTGCGCCCCCGTACCCCGCGGTGCTCCGCGAGTATTGGCGGCTTTAGCCGCGCCATTGGTGATCTCGCACAGCCTGGCGCTTGGAGAATCACAAGCAGGGCCGCCAGCCCGGTCCTTTGGCAGGCTTGCCAAGACGGAGTGTTCCCCGCAAAACTCTACGCGAGCTAAAGATGCATGCCTGGCTTTAGCGAGTATTTGGCCGCCCCATGGCCATGTCTGTTGCTTTGTGGAGGAGCTGCGCTGTGTTCTCGGACGGAACAATATCTGCTTCCAACCGCATGCACAGGTTTTTCCGACGCGCCCCACCAAGAATGTGGTGGGGCGAGGAATGCGCAGAGAAAATTTTCGCAAACCCGAGGCGAGCGGGCGTTGTGAGCGCGCCAGCATGGCTTAAAGGAGCTCATATTCAAGATCAACGCGTCACCCACGCTCATTGCCCTTGTTTCATATTCCCTAGTATGTACTTATGTAGTGGTAGTAATTAGTGCCAAAGGCCCTTTGTGGGTAGCGCTATCGGCCATTACATGATACGCCCAATAGGGGCACTAGTAGTGATTTTGACAGTCTACGCGATAGAGACGCCAGCCCATTTTTGGAAGTGCGGGTGTCATTGTGCGGCTGTGAGAGGTTGGCCAGTAGGCTCTTTAACCTCAGCATCGAGTAAATGTAGTCAATGGGTTGCCGCAGTCGACATCAGCGATGTCTTGGTCGTCGCCAGGGACCTTGGCCACCCGCGGCGACGAGCTCAAGCCAAACGAAATAAGAAAGCACCATTATATACCGTGGGCACCCCCAGCGCCGTGGTGGAGGATCCCGAGAGCAGTGCTGCAAGGTCAAGGCCGTTCTCGAAAACCCCGGTCACCCCAAGGGCGCCGCTGCGTAGATGATGGACGGCGTTGTTTAGTCCATTGAAAGTAGTATTGTGCCCGGTCGAAGTGATACTAGAGTTAAACTATATCGTGCTCTCGAGCATTCTCGAGACCGATGGCGTCAAGTGTCCCTGAACTACCCTCCAAATATTAAAGCGACCTAACTCCCTCAAAATTCCATAGCTAGTCTCTCGTTGAGATATCTCGAATGGACCTCACTCGGATTCTCCTCCAAATACTAAAGCGACCTAACTCCCTCAAAAGCCCATAGCTAGTCTCTCAATGAGATATCTCGGATGGACCTCACTCCGATCCTCCAAATTCCCAAAGTAACCTGACTCCCTCGAAAACCCATAGCTAGTCTCTCGTTGAAATACCCATTGAACCTCGTAGCACCACCCTGGATCATAGTTACTCGCGCAAGTCCCGTGACAAACTGGGTACCCACAATTAGCATCACGTGCATTAATTTAATTCAAAGGACCCCCTCAGCACCGCCCTCCATCATGATACTACTACCACTCACCGCGTTGAGCACAATTGAGGAGCACTTTGCCCATCCAAGCCCCCATCTGTATATTTTATTGGCCGCAGTAAACAAGAGCTTTCGCAGCTTCTTCCTTAGCGACGCCCTGTGGAATAAATTCAATGTCTACAAGCTAGAAAGCAACATTGCCAACCACTATCTCGAAATTTGCAGGCAAGACGTGGAGGAACGCGGAGCTAAAGGGCGTCAGTATGGTAGCGCGTGGTTTGACGCTCAACTGCGGGACTGCTCTGACGACCCCGAGTTTCGAAGCTACATGTTGAGCGACAAGCCCCTGGACTTGTACTCGCAACTGGAGTACATTCGCGAGTTCGACAACCTCCGTGATGAGAGGGTTTTGGACTTTGACAAAACAGTCTGGATGCTGTGGAAACCACTTGTGGCCCGCGAGACACAAATACATGGAGTTTATTTGGATATTGAAAAGAGTCTCAAAGATGGGCCTATAAACATCCCCAAGCAGTTTTATGCCACCAGAGACGCGTACCTGGATCTCACTCGTTGTGTTGCGGCGGACATTGATCTCGAGTTTAAATGCGATAAACATGTTGCCCTGACAGGCCTGATGGCAGTGGCGAGATCCGTTTGCTATCACGGACACATGGGCGTAGTTTGTAGATCTTGGCCGTGTTGGCAACAAAGGGAAGATGCGGTCAAGTATTTCTTGAATCATTGGCATGGATCGTATTATGATAAAGATACCCTCTCGGCAGCAATCGCTTGCTCTACTCCTAGGAGCCCAGAGGCGCTCAGAGGCGATGATGAGATTAATCGCCGCCACTGATAGGGAATTTGTGTTTGAGATGTGTTCTGAGCTTTCACTAATGACGCCATGTGTTCCTAAAAGCTTTGGAAGCCGATTCCGCTTGAGGCGCTTGAAGTACTGCCTACAATAGGTTTCCCCGTGAGCGCTGCGTTGCGAGTATTTCATGTTAGAAACGGTTTGCGCAAATGGCTTATGCGTTTTTGCGGCTTCGACCGGATAGGCACATCGTGCTCGCTGCAGCAACGGTTCCGCTCTGCAGTGCATGCAATCCTCGCAGACGTGAAAGTTGTTGATGTGGCTAGGTCTGCGGTGCTTGCTAGTATTTGATAGTCTCAATTGGCTCATCCCGGGCAGCCTATAAAACTCTAAATGCACGACAACAGAGGCAATAATCTTGTATCTCGCACTCAACGGTATGAGCTCAGCCTTGAAGCGGTGCTTGCTGGGAGGCCACCCGAACGTGGAAATTTGTTGTAAAACATCACTTGGCTGGAATCTTGGCTGGAATCTAGTCTTGAAATTTTCAATCTCATCAAATGGCGGCTAACCCCAGCGGAACCCCCAGCGGCTAACTTCCCAGGTTACCAAACGAAATGAGCGAGCGCACCCCGTTGCTTCGGGTCACCAACCGGCGTGAAACCAGCGTGCGCCGCTATGCCGCCGTGTTGCTGGCGGGCTTTGTCCTGTACTGCGTGTACCTGGTGCTATTTTTGCCGCGCACGTCATACCAGCGGGACTGGAACCATTTGCACGGAAACAAGTTTACGCGGCAAGAAATTGAGCGCGCCATCATCAAGGGCAGCAGCAATTCGAGCATTTCCGGCTTTTCGCAGGCGTTCTACCTGAGCGAGCCGCACCTCGCGGGCGAGGGGTCTCTGGCGGAGTGGACGCGCAGCAAGTTCCAGGAGTTTGGTCTTGAGACGAGCGTCAAGCGCCGCGCACAGGCGGTAGCGTACCCTGGGCATTCCGCGGTCAAGATCCACCTGCCCACCAGCACGGTCGAGCTCGACCTGGGCGAGGAGGTGCTCTTGGAGGACCCAATGACCGGCCATGACGACCGTATCCCCGCGTTCCACCCCTATGCCAAGTCCGGCACTGTTCGGGGCGAGGTGGTACCCGTCGGGCACGGGCGCCCGTCCGACTATGACGAGCTGGCCGCGCCAGTGCGGGGCAAGATTGTGCTGGTGCGGTCGCGCAAGACGCCGCTCGTAGCCAAGCTGCGCGAGGCCCAGCTGCGCGGGGCGGCCGCCGTGCTCGTGTACCACGACCCAGCCGACGACGGACTCTACACGGTGGAAAATGGGTACAAGGCGTACCCAGAGGGCCCCGCACGCAACCCCTCGAGTGTTGAGCGTGAGACTGCATTGGACTACCTCAAACAGCCCGGGTTGCCTACCCCTGATCGCGGCATCATCAGCCTGCCTATCTCGCAGGACAATGCGCGGCTGCTAAAGCTGTACGCCGGGCACACGGTCGAGGTGTCCTCGCTACAGTCCGTGGAGGAGCGCAACCTGGTCAATGTGTTTGGCACTATCCCCGGCGAGACGCGCGAGCAGGTGATTATCGGCAGCCACCGCGACTCGCTCGTGCTTGGCGGCGCAGGGGGCGCCCCGATCCTGCTTGAGGTCGCGCGCGTGTTGGGCGGCCTCTACAAGCAAGGCTGGAAGCCCTACCGCAGCATTGTGTTTGCCAGCTGGGATGGCAGCCACCACGGCTACCTGGGGTCGACCGCGTGGGCCGAGGAGAACCGGCACAAGCTGCGCAAGCGCACTGCCGCGTACCTGGACGTGACCGGGTACCAGGGCCCCGAGTTTGTGGCCAAGGCGAGCCCTCTCCTGCGGCGGCTCATTCGCGACAGCAGCAAGCGCGTGCCCTACAAAGAGTCGTCGCTGCACGACCACTGGCAGGACGGCGTGCACGAGCACGCGCATGTGGGCACGCTGGGCTCGGGCGACTTTGGCGCGTTTTACAACTTTTTGGGCATCTCGAGCCTCAGCTGCCAGCTCCAGGCCAACGCCTCGTCGCCCGTGTTTCATGCCGGGTCAAACTACGACACGCTCAATTGGCAGCTGCGGTTCGGCGACGCCGACTTTAGCGGCCACCTGGCGCTGGCTCGCCTGTACGGGGTGCTTGTCGAGGCGCTCGTGTCGACTCCGGTGTTGCCTCTGCGGTCGACCGAGTTTGGCCGCCTGCTCGAGCGTCAGGCGCTCATCAAGCTGGGCGAGCGCGACGAGCCAGAAATTCAGGGGCTGTTTGGTGCCATCAGCGACCTGCTTGCGACCAGCGTCGAGCACGACCAGTACCTCGACTCGCTCGAGGCGGCCTACACGCAGGACTATGCGTGGTACAACTGCTGGCGCAAGCTCAAGCTGGGGGTGCAGATGCGCGTCGCCAACCTGGGGCTGCTGCAGCTTGAGGACAGCGCGCTGTACCGGCCGGGGCTAACTGGGCGGCCGTGGTTCCGGTACGCGCTAGTTGCGCCGAGTGCCGAGACGGGCCAGACGCAGGTGCTGCCTGGGATCGCCGAGGCGCTGGCGCATCGCGATGAGGACGACCTGTTTTACTGGGTGCAGGCGCTGACGACCACGTTCCGGCGGATGATCCAGGTGATTGAATAGATATTTATTGGTGCACAGTGCACAGCTCTTGAGCTTTGCTCCTGCCGACCGACCACATTGGTCACGTGACATACCCGCTTCTCTCTCCACCCAGCCAACACCAACCACAGCCTCCTCCCCATGCAGTACGAATTTAACGTCCAAATGTCGTGCTCCGGCTGCTCCAACGCAGTCGACCGCGTGCTCACCCGCAACGACGGCGTGCAGTCCCACAATGTCGACCTCGACGCTCAAAAGGTCGTCGTCTCCTCAGACTCGCTCAGCCTGGACCAGGTCCAGGAGGTTATTGCCAAAACCGGCAAGAAGATCGTCTCCGCCAAGCAGCTCTAATCTAGCTCTCCTAAATCTATCTTTTTCACGTATTCCTTGAGGTCCGAGACGTGCCGCTCCTCGACCTCGTGCCCCTGGCCAGACACTACCCGCATCACGAGCTCGTTCAGCTCGGTGCGGCCGAGGATGTCCACGTGCTCGGCGGTCTTGGCGCCACCGCGCAGATCAAAATTGTCGGGCTCGTGCATCATCTCCACAATCTTGACCTGCACATTGCCCGGGTTCCACTTTGTGTTGGGCCTCTGCCAGATGTGGCACATAGAGTGCGTGATGAGGCTGATTGTGCCGTCTCCCTCACCCAACAGCACCACATGCTCGTTCTGAAAGTCGAGCGTCACGTTGAGCGGCGTCAGGGTATCGTTGACTGCGTCCTTGTAGGTGTAGCCGCGCTCGGTCGGGTTGCCCACTCCATAAAAGCAAAAGAGCTTCATGTCGGGGGCATTGGGCAGAGCCACCTCGAGCGGGTTGCTCCATTTGGTGGGGTCGTTTTCGTTGGCCCTGAGCTGTTTGGCGCTCTTGGCCATGCCAAACGAATACATCGAGTCGGTCCTATCGGTCCAGTGCTCTGGGGAGTTGCGTTTGATGTAGTCAATGGCACTGCCCATGGTCAGGTTGGTCTGCGAGTACTCGCTGCTGGGGTTGGAGAACCGAATAAAGTCACCATATGTTCCATACTTGGCGGAACTGGTGTTTGTATCGTCGATTGCACCATTCAAGTCTCCCCAGATGGTGGCACCACCCTTGGGAAGCATCGAGGTGATGCCCGGCCACGACATGAGCATGTCGCGGCGCTCGTGGCGCGCGAAAAACTGCTCGAGCCCGTACACGGCGAGCTTGTTGAGCTGGATGGTGTCGCGCATCTCGCCCGAGAGCAGCGCGGTGACCGCCTTGGGCGTACCCAGCATTGACCCCGAGATGTCAATCACCGCCTCGAGATAGGTGTTGCACCAGCTGGGGCCGCCATTGCCGTAGCCCTTGGCTTCGGCCCACTTGAGGAAATAGAAAATGACCTGCGATCCCATCGAGTGGCCCATAATCACCGTCTTTTGGCCGGTCTGCTGGTAGCTGCGCTCAATCTGGTCCTTGAGCTGCGAAAAGTAGCCATCGCGGCGCTCATAGTCGGGGTACCCGAGGCGCCAGTCGTACGAGGCCAGGTGCAGGTTATTTGGCTCGTAGCCGAGTGCGCTCAGGTTCTCAATGATCTTGTTCCAGATCCAGTACCCGGTGATGAAAAAGTCCGCCGCCTGGATGCCCTGCATCGGGCGCACGGTGATGTTTTTCGGGTCGAGCCCGGTCTCCTTGTCGAGCATAATGTGCTGGAGCCAGCACGCCTTGTCGGTGAGCATGGCCTTGATCATGTACCAGCCTCCCCACATGGGCTTGCGATAGTGCGGTTTGCTGGGGCATTTGTCGGTGCCGTCGAGTCCCCAGCTCTCGAGCGAGGTGGAGATGACGCCGGGCACTAGAACCACGGGGTGCTTTGGCTTGTAGCCCTCGTGCTTCATGGCGGTGCCGACGGCAAAGCTATCGCTGAGGTTCTCGTCCGAGGTGCCATTGGTGTTGATGAATTTCATAAAGTCGTTGACCATTGAGCTGGGAAACAGATTCTTGTGCTCGAGCAGCCAGTCGAGGGAGGCGTCGCTGTTGAGTTGCTTGAACGCATCGCTCTGGATGAAAAAGTGGCCTCCGAGGAGGACCCCGAGGAGGCTACCTAGGGCAAAGATGAATTTACCCGAGGTGAAGAATGAATTTTCTTTTGATTTTGCGCGTGGGGCTTTTACTGCAGGTTTAGGGGCAGCGACTTTTGACTTCTTGCGAGCCATGTAAGCGACATGTGATTTAGGTGCGTTAAGTAGGGCGAGAGCGACAGAGCGAGTAGAGCGAAGTAGAGCAAAAGTAGGGTGACGAGAGAGCGAAAGTAGAGTGGCAAGAGAGTTGGATAGAACTACAATAGAGCGAGAGCGACAGAGCAAGTAGAGCGACAGCGAAGTAGGGCCTTGGAGCCGCACAATAGAAAATCATACTGCACCCCACCCCAATAAATACTAACTAAACATCCTACGAACTTGCTGGACCTGCTCATTGTACTGCTGCAGGCTCGAGTTGTGGTCGCGAGTGCGCTCGCGCTCCTCCTTGTACTTGACCTGCAGTACAAGCACCAGGTCCTCCTCGAGTAGCTTGGACTTGCCCTGACGCACCGCGTCGATCGCGCGCATCGGCGTCTTGCGCAGCGACTCGTAAAAATCGACCGACCGGCTAAAGTCCACGTCCTGCGGCAGCGACACCACCGACTTGAGCACCTGCTGCAGGCTCAGGATGTTGCTAAACATCTTGCGCACGCCGTTCTCGTTCACGACGCCCAGGTTGACGCTCTCCTTGATGAAGAGCTCGTTCATGAGCTTGGCGCACCCGGCAAATACAAACGCGCGGTCCTGGGCGACCAGCGCCAGCTGACTGATTTTGTGGCACGTCGAGAGGTTGGTCTGCAGCAGCTCGATCTCGTGGTCGACGTCCTCTGTGTCGGCGCTCAGGTCGTAGCCACCGCGGGCCATCTCGTCAAAGTGGTAGACGATGCGGCACATGAGGTCGCACCGTAGCAGCGACAGCAGCTGGCGGTTTGAAGCGCTCAGGTGCTCGAGGATGTCGCTGAACCGGTCCCAGCTGTCGCCGGCAAGCAGGATGCGGGCCTCACCGGTGCCCTCGGCGAGCGCCCACTCGCGGCGCACGAGCGACACCGAGTCTGGCGCAGCAGCGGCAGCGCTGTCGCTCTTGACGCCCATCTGGCGCAGCCGCGCCACCGCCCACTTGATGCTGGTGGCCAGGACAGCGTACAGCCGGAACGTCTCAATGTCGAGCAGGTCACCGAGCTGCAGCCGGCTCTTTTGGGTGGCCATGTTGCGCAGGTACACCACGAGCTCGGCGTCAAGGTTCGCCCCGCCCGACTCGTAGAGCTCGCGGTGCAGCTGGCGCACGTTGTCGCTCCTCGCGAGCTGCTGGATGGCCCTGCTGCCGAGCCCCTCCTTGATCTTGAAGGCGCAAAAGTCGCGAAACATCTCCATTGCCGTGAGCAGCACGTCGACGTACTCGGGGCGCGAGTAGGCGTTTGTGTTTAACGTCACACATAGGCGCGAGACCAGCTCGACGCTCTTGGCGGCGGTGGCGAGCACCGGCAGCCGCGAGACCTGCTTGTACTCGGCGTACGGCTCGCCGGTCTCGGCCTCGCACAGGTCGTCCACGTACCGCTCGACGGCGCCCTTGAGCGCGGGAAGGTAGCTCAGCTGGAAGAACTGCGGCAGGAGGCCGTGGATACGCTGCGCGCACTGTGGCTCGTCGAGCACCAGCTTGGCGCTCTGCAGGAACTGCGCGGTGGGCGCCGCGAGCGCCTTGATGTTGAGCACGCTCGCGGGCGCCACGACGCTGATCGCCTCGGTCTGGGCATCCTCGAGCTCGCCCGTGAGCTCGCCCAGCTTGAGCCCCGGAACCCACTTGCGCATCGACACCCGCAGCTGGTCGAACTCGGCCTGCATGCTCGGGTCGAGGCCGTCGCCGGCGAGCTCAAACTGCGGTCCGCGTGCGAGCTCCGACTTGGCCACATGGTGCGCGCCGTGGTGCGCGCTGCGCTTGCTGCTGCTCAGATGGCTGCGGTGGCTGCTGTCGAAGCTCTTGCGGCGCAGGCGCGCGGCCGGCACCGCGATGTACGAGTTAAGGATGCCCAGCACCTCGGTCTCCACCGCAGCGTACACGTGCAAAATGTTGTACTGGACCTTTGTCTTGACCAGCTCGTAGAGCACGCGATGGCCCTCGAGCACTGCCTTGAGCCGCGCGTACACCGCCGACGCGAGCCCCTCGAGCCGCTTGAGGTGCTGCGTGTTGCTCTCGAGCTGCTCAAGGATCCCGCTGCTGCCACTGCTGCTGCCGCTGCTGCCGCTGGCGCCCGCTGGACTCGCGAGCGACTCGAGCGTCACCCCCTGGCGCTTGATGTACTCGGCGGTGGTGCGCTCGACAACCTTGTGCACATTATGACCGGCCTTGCCAATAATCGTCTCGGCAACCTGCTCGAGGCGCCCAATCTTGGCGAGAATCTCCACCAGGTACCGGATAAACAGAAACGAGTCCGACTCGAGCGCGCTCACGTCAATCTCTAGCGGCTCGCCGATCCCGTCAAGGAACCCCCGCATGTCGGGCTGCTCGTCGCGGAGCCGCGCCAGCGCATACGGGCTCGTGAGGTACAGGTGCGAGTCGATCTCGGCCTGGATGGCGTCCGCGAGCGCCATCTGCTGCTGGACCACGTACGCGTGGATCGGCACGATCGGCGGGTACTTGAGCATGTTTGAGGTGAGGATCGTGTCGAGCGCGCTGCTGAGGCACTCGTGCGCGTTCAGAAACTGCTTTTGCGACACAAACGCCTCGTACCGGTCGGGCACGCCCTTGAGCGTCTCGGCAATGTTCAGCAGCTCGAGGTCCTTTTTGTAGCGCAGCGAGCTCGCCTGCAGTTCGCCGACGATCGGGTTGCGCTCCTGCACGCACCGCCGGATCTCGGCCAGCTGGCCCTGCAGCGACTGCGCCGTCTGGTGGTTGGCGTTGACCGAGTTGACCAGCGTGTGGTAGAGCGATATAGACGTGTTGAACCCCTCAAAGTTGGCGCCGACCTCGGTCTTGAGGCACTGCCGCAGCGCGTCGTGCAGCTGGTCAAACTCGCCCGCGTGCATGGCCTTGCCCACGCTCGAGCCGTCCATGAGCGCGAGGGCCACCACGAGCGGGTTTGCGTCGTCCTCCAGCAGCTCGGCAAAGTGCCTGGACGTGGCTCCCAGGATCGAGGCGATGTCCATGTCAGCTGTAGGGGGTGGATAGCGGATTAAAACAAACTTATAACTTTTAGCGGCACAACTAGAAACGCCGACTTTTGCGAATCTGCTCAACCTCGCGGTGCAGCAACTCGGGCAACTCGCGGCGCGGCACGTCCTCAAACCCCGCGTCGAGCACGGCAGGGCACTGGCGCACGTTGAACGGATTGTGCACCGTAGCAAAGAAAGGGTGCTCCATCGCCTGCTGCGCAGTAGGCCGCATCCCTGGTTCGTACACAAAGATTCGCTCGAGCAGGTCGCGGCAGTGCTCCAGGTTGGCCGTCGGCAGCAGCGTGTGCAGCGGGGTCGAGGGCAGGTCCAGCGTCAGATCGAGCCGAGCCCATGCCTCGCTCGACCCGGCATTGAACCACGACGACGGCGGGAGGCCCAGCGTGTTGACAATGCGCTGCAACTGGTCGGCGCTCGTCCTGCCGGGGAACAGCGGCTTGCGTACCGCGAGCTCGGCGATGATGGTGCCCGCGGCCCAAATGTCCAGTCCATAGTGGTACGCATCGACCTGCAAAAGGATCTCCGGCGCGCGGTACCAGCGAGTCGTCACGTACGAGGTGTACTTTTCGCGGTCATAGTCCTCGCCAATGATGGTGCGCGCGAGGCCAAAGTCGCACACCTTTATTTCCCCGCTGCGCGACACGAGGATGTTGCCCGGCTTGAGGTCGCGGTGAACCACATTGGCACTGTGCATGTAGTGCAGCGCCGACATGAGCTGGTAGGGCATATCGATAAAGTGCCACTCGTGGAGCACCTCGTGGTGGTTGCGGATGACACTGCCGAGATCGCAGTCATGCAGCTCCAGATAGCAGTAGAGCCCCGGGTACGGGCCCGCCTCGACCAGGTCCACGTCGAGGATGTTGACAATGTTGGGGTGCCCACGCAGCAGGTTCATGATGCGCAGCTCGCGCAGCGCCCGCCGCAGGTGCACGTGCGAGTGAAACACGTCCTTGATGCGCTTGACGGCGATGTTTGCCCCGCCGCCCTTGGTGCTCACCGAGAACTGGTACACGTCGCCAAACGTGCCGTGGCCGAGCTCGCGCACAGGGACGCAGTGGGCGGCAATAGTAAAGTTGATGCTGTGCAAGGATTTCCGTACGCTCATGCAACCTCCTCTTTCGCCGAGGGCCCACCCATATATCGTGGGTGCGACTTGCCCGATTAGGAGCGGCCGCCGGCCAACCGCCAAGCCAGCCGCCAAGATGTGGTTGCTCGATCAGGATCTAACTATTTGTGCTTGAGCTCGTTTAGAATCTTTTGCGCGGTGCTCTCGTCCCGGGCAAGCTTGCCGTTGAACCAGTCAACGAGCAGCGGCCGCCGGAACTTTGTAAAGTCGACCGTCTGGTCAATTGCAGCAATGGTGTGGATCTGGTCGTCGGTGGGACGCTCCTTGGTCACCTCAATGTTGATGTTGCTCTCTGCGGGGTCGGGGATCTGCCGGTGGATGGTAGACAGGACGGCCTCGCTGAGCTTGCTGCTGGGGTCGTGAAACAGGGTGATTGCGCCTTTGGCGCCTTTTTGCATAGTTTTAAACATGGACATTGCTGTTTGTGTTGGGTGGTTAGGTGGGTGGGTGTAGGTGGGTGCTAGTAACATATAACTTGGAGCCATTTTTGAATCATTCTTGCATCTCTTGCATCTCTTCACATCTCTTGCATCCATTTAAAATATTCATCTCGATCTTTATCTAGTTCTATCCGTCTCACCTTACTCATGCCACCAGCCAGAGGCCGCCGCAAAGCAGCAACCCCAGCCCCCGTCCCCGAAAAACCAGTCGTCCCAAAGGACCCACTCGACTTTTCAACCCTGCCGCTCGACGCCCTGCGCAAATACCGCACCTACCACAACCTCCAGGTCAGCAGCCCAATGACTACCGACGGTTTTATGGTGCACGCGGGCGTTGGCAAGCAAACAATCTCGGGGAAATCGTCCAGGGCCCCCAAGGAAGAGGTCGCCAAGGCCGTCAAGGCGCACTTTATGAACGAGACCGTGCGCGAGTCAGAGACGATCGTCGACTTTGTCTACTCGATCCAAAACAAGGATAAGGTGTTTAAGCTGCAGTGGTAGTATTTAAGTGATATTTATTTTGGGCATTGGCCTTGACTTGGCTTTGGCCTCTGAGCGTGTGCATAGTAAGCGATGGTCGACAGCTCAGTTTTGTACATTGCGGGCGTTGCGGTGCTCGTTGCCGCGGCCAACTATTTCATGTCCAAGAATGAGCCTGCGCCTAGGCCGGCCCGGCGGCGGGTCCCGCAGGAGCAGATCGCCGCCGTGGCGGCGCGGGCCCCTACCGCGCCGCACGACGCCATTGTGGCCGAGCTCGAGCGCGGCGGCAGCGTAGACCAGGTCGTTTCCCGTCTCGAGAATGCACAACGGTCCGCCAAGCAGTCGGGATCGCTGCTGGGCCACTACAACCTCAAGGGCACCGAGCAGATCCCCGAGACATCAATAGGCTGGAAGCAGTCGCGCGAGGAGCGCGAGGCCCAGCTCAGGGCCAATAGGGAGGCCATGGTTTTGCGTGCGCGCAACAAGCTCAGGGATTCTGCCTAGGTGAGCCACTGAGCCACCCAACATAGTGATATATTAAGCGCCGTGGACCTCGGCATACACCAAATCCTGACCTGTGGCGTACTTTACGCTCAACAGGCTCAGAATCGTCTTGTCTTTGACCTCGCGGTGCCTCTGCACGCTCTTGAGCGGGAACTGCGAGCCGCCAACCAGCCGCAGAGCGGTCGGCTTGCCCGAGCGTGCCGACTCGGCGCTCAGCAACAGCACCGTCGTGCTCTCCTTGGGGCACGGCTTGAGGATCCGCGGGTACCTCCACGGAATGACCAGGTCCCGGTCAATGCACTCCTGCAGCTCGGGGCACTCGATTTGCGCGCGCCTCTGCGGCATGGGGTTAGCAGAGAGCCTCGCGAAAAACTCCTCGAGGTGCGCAGGCACCTCTCCGCGCTTGGCAAAGTTGATGCTCACCGGGTAGTTGAGCGTCGCGGGGAAAAAGTAGCTCGTCACGCACTCCTCAAACTTTTCCATGGTGCCCTTGGGGGTCATGGCAATGTCCACGAGCCATACCTCGTCGGGAGACACTACAAAGTCGTTGAGCGGCGACTTCCAGTCAACCCCCTTGTGGTCCAGCGGCATACCCTGTTGGCCGTAGTTGTAAGGCAGCTGCCGGCGAATAGTGGTCATGGGCACAATCATGCAGTTGAGCTCGCGCGCCACCTGCTCAACAACATACTTGAGCTCACGGCCAGTCACGACCTGGCCTTGCAGCACAGTGCCCAGCAGCGCAATCACCGCCTCGGTGGCGATCTTGCTGGCGGCCATAGCGTCAATAGTCACCGGATCGTGCTCTCTATTTGGGCACACCGTGTGCGCAAACATCACTACGCACCCGTCAATCTGCACCCCTATGCATATCTTGTAAATCACCGCGTGGTCCTCTAAATAATGGCCAAAGATGTCTGTGGGGCGCGCAAGGCCCTTTGAGCCCTCAATTTTGGGGTAGTGCAGGTCCATCTGACTCGCAACAAACGCGTCTATTTGGGGGCCAATCGAGTCAATATCTTCGGGATTCTCCAGCTCATTGACGAGCTTTTCGGCCAGAAACATAGCGCTGCGCGCGATGCTACCCGCGCAATAGTACTTGTCGATGAGGTCTCTGTCAAGCATGTGTAATGGCCTGGAGGAGAGCGCCATATCAATCACCTCCTATTAATTGCTCAGGCTCTCCTTTGTAGCTTTGGTCTAGCCTTGGCTAATCAACACATGGAGGTTTCCTGCAAGTATCCTGCTTTGAGCTGTATTCTGTAACTGGAACCACTCAGGTACAAGCTGGAGCTGTGGATGCTAGGGGCAGCGAGCGCGACGACGAAATCACAAGGCTCAAGTCTAGTATCATAGTGCAGTTTCTATCTAATCAGCGTCGTCGAAGCCCCATTTCACCGCCCATCTGTGCCAGAATTCTGTTGAATACTCTGGGGCAAATAGCGAAAAGTGGAGGTTCACCTCATCGTCGCTCTCATCTGGATGGTCCTCATCATACGCGTTCATGGCCCCGAGGAACTCTTCTAGATCCTCTAGACATTGGATGGATGTCTTTATGGAGCGTGTGCTCCAGGCATGATAGAGTGGCGACAAAGTCAAAGGTTTCCTGTGGAAATTGAGGAGCATACCTGATTGTTGCGCCAGGGCGCCTGACTGTAGTGGGAGGGGGTGGGGTTTTTGCGCCACAGACTCTGGTGCCCTTCAGTAGAAGTATACAAACAAAGACTAGGCACAGCAGTAGCTGGCCACGTAGCCCACCCATGATGTCCAGAAGCATCAACATCAATGGTACAACACAATAGCAAAAGTGTCCCTTCGGTCTTTTAAAACAACATGCGCACTTCATGTTGCAGTGCGCGCTCACATCGTTACATTGAAGTGGCCTCCAATATAATAAAAAATAACAGTATAAGCACCCCTTGTGGGTCCAAGCAGTGCGTATTTAAAGGCTCTCCCCAGGCCAGTCCAGCGCTACAAGCTCACTCCATGGAAAATGCACCAACGCGCGTCATGCATGCCCCGTTTCAAGTGTGCGCGGGCTACACAATTGATTCAATGGAAATGGAATCGATTACTATGGGCGACATTATGCCTCCAACCGGCATTGTGGTACTGCCTCCGAAGTGGATCATGTACTTTGACAGTAGCTCGTTAAACCCATACGTACCCCTGCCAACTAGTTTTGGGCAACCAATTTTTGCACATTGTTTTGTGCGTCGTCGGATCACAATGTCTGAAAAGCCAGTGCAAGAGCCTATTCGATATGACGAGGGACGACCCGGGTCCTGCTAAGACCACTAACACCCATGAAGTTCCAGAAAGCTAACACCATGACTCCTGCTATACCGCATCCTCAGCAGGTTTTGAATGAGCTCATTCTTTACCTCTCTCGTGCCTCCAAACGTTGTTGGGGGGAATTGAGTGCCACCCGAAAGACGAACAACCGATGCTATCCCGCTCCGCGAGGACTGCGCGCTAGAAAGAAGCACGCTTGTGGCTTGTTTTGGGCATGGTCTTTGCACGGGCGGGTACATCCATGGGATCAACAAGTCGCGCTTGATGCACGAGTAGAGTTCAGCGGCTCCACCGTGGTTTGAGGCCCGCTGAGGCCATCCAGAGGCGAGGAACGGTGCCATTTTCGGCTGTAGTTCGTCGGGAATCGGCTCTTTGTTGCAAAAGTTCGCTGAAATCACTGTAAACTGCCTGCGTTCATTACCTGTCAAAACGAGGCACTCTGAAAAGTTCTTTCTTCCGCGCTTGGGGGTCATGACAATGTCCACTACCCAAACCTCATCAGGGGATACCTTGAAGTCGTCGGATACCGGAGTATTTCCCCAGCCAACAAACTTGGTATCTCGAGGGGCGCCCAATTGACCAAAATTAAAGCGGCTCTGAACAGTCAAATAAGTCGTAGGCGTAACAAAGCAGTCAAATTCCTCGGCTATCGTCTCCACCACATAGCGCAGCTCCACGCCGGAGACGGTCTCGCCGACGAGGGCTGTCCCCAGCAGAGCAATCACCGCCTCTGTTGCCAATTGTGTGGCAATTAGGGCATCCGCCATTAAATCTTCCTCGGCACTCTTGAGACCGGGCAACAGAGAATGAGAGAAGACCACTGCATGACCGTCAAAGTGAACGGCAAATGAAATTTTGTGGATGAGCTGCCGGTCCGGTTTATCATCGTGAGTGAGCCTCGCCAGCACCTCACATGGTTTTGCTACACCCTTGTCCTTGACAAGTGGCAAAAACTTTGAGCACTCTGCGACAATGTATTCGTCTATCAGCGGTCCGAGTTCAGCGGACTTTGATGGGTCTTGCAGCTCTCGCAAGAGCTTCATGGCCCAGAACATGACGTTGCGTGCCACGTTGCCCGCGCAAATGTACTGTTCAAGGACATATGGTTCCATGATGAGTGAGAATCTCACGACTATAGCCAGATACAAGTCAGACTTGGGGGTTCTAATCCGGCCGGTTAGCCAGCTGAAATTGCTAGCGCACGCAGTAATATGCAATGGCACAAGACTATTTAATACACTAGGTTTCGAGATTTAATCGCCGCCAACTAGCGGCCTATGCTTCGCGAGGAGGGTGGCAAAGCTGAGGATTTTCATTCACGCCGATTGTTGATACTACCAATTCCACAGCACTAATATTGTGTCCCTGGGGACTGCTCCGGGCTCGCCCACAGCCTCTCTTCTCCCCTCGCATCTCCAACCCGGAAGTCGCGTTCGAGGGTTAGGGTTAGTAATTAAAACGCGAACGCGTGTGGTAAACCTCCACCTTGACCTATGATGCAGCCGTTCATTTTGGAAGCCATCAAGACCCCGGCTCTTTCTGAAGTCAATACCGTATTTGGGCCACGTATGATCCAGGTCTCGGCCTTCGTCAAGCTCCAGGACCACACCACCGCACGTATTCTCATCAATGACGGCCAAACCAATCTGAGCGGGATGTTTAGGGCGGAAGGCTTTACAGTCACCGAAGAGACCTTTCCCCCAGGCCAGCTCCTCTCCGTCTCGGACTATTACTTTGGTGCCAGCAACGGCAGGCCATACATGTACTTTTCCACTTTTGAGCCCAAGGGCATTGCCCCTGTTCCGGAAACCGAGAAGTTGAGCGCCACAATGTATAAGGAGATTCGCCAGAGCCTTGGTTTGTCGCTAGATGGCAGCGGCGCTGTTGCACCGGCCCAACAAAGTACACCTGCTGTGGCGGGCGCCAGTAGCGCCACTTCTGCTGCGCCTGCCCCTTCTGCTGCGCCTGATGCTGCCGCCAAGGCCATTCCCGTCGCTTCTGTTGCCTCTGCCGGTGCTGCCCCCCCGTCAACTCGCCCCAAGGGCGTGGTTGGCATTGAGGCCGTTAGCCCCTTTATGGACAACTGGAAGATCCGCGCCAGATGCACGCAAAAGTCTGATATCCGCAGATTCAAAAAGAATGACCGCGAGGGGCAGCTCTTTAATGTGACGTTTGTTGACGAGACTGGCGAGATCAAGGCTACTGCGTTTGGCGACGAGGTGGACAAATTTCATGACGTGCTGCAGGATGGCCAGCTCTACTACGTGTCCAAGTGCAAGGTCAACCCGGCAAGAAAGCAGTTCAATACCACCAATAACGACTTTGAGCTTATGATGGGGCGCGATACCCAGATTGAGACCGCGGAGGTTGACTCTTCGGTTCCTGGCGTTATGTTCAAGTTTGTTTCTCTATCTGAGCTGCACAGCCGTCCCAAGGACTCTGTTATTGATGTTATCGGTGTCATGTCCGTTGTAGGCGACGTCTCCACCTTCACCAGCAAGAGCGGGCAGCCCTTTGACAAGCGCAGCGTCTCCATTGTCGACCAAAGCGGCACAGAGATTGAGGTCACTTTGTGGGGAAACGAGGCGCAGAGCTTTGCGGGCCAGCAGAATGAGCTGCTCGCCATCAAGGCCGCTCGCATTGGCGAGTTCAACCGCCAAAAGAACTTGAGCGTGCAGCGCAGCAGCCAGGTGGTTTTGAATCCCATGACCACAGAGGCCATCAAGCTGCGGAGCTGGTACGACGGCAACGGTCAACACCAAAAGTTCGAGCGCGTGGCGGCAGCCGAGGACACGTCCAAGGCGCTCAACATCGAGTTCATTGAGCAGGTTCTTACCGCGGAAAGTGGAACCTACCACTCGATTCGCGGAACAATTGAGAACGTGCTGCGCAGGACCATGTACTATCCTGCCTGCACACAAGAAAACTGCCTCAAAAAGGTGATTCAACAAACCAACAACGACTGGCGCTGCGAGTCATGTGATGCCGAGTTCCCCGAGCCTAGATACCGCTACATTCTCACCCTGGCCGTGGGTGACTGCATTCCCAGCCGCGGGCTCTTAATTACAGCCTTTGACGACATCGCGCAGGAGATTGTTGGTGTGCCTGCTAACGAGATTGCCAAGCTCCGCGAGCAGGACCCCGACAGCCCCGAGGTGTCGGCGATTCTTTCCAAGCTAAACGGCCGCCAGTACTACTTTAGAGTCCAGGCCAAGCTCGAGTCGTACAACAACCAAGAGAACATGCGGTACAGGTGTTTTAACGCCAAGCCCATGCTATGGAATAAGCTCAGCACGAGCCTGCTCGAGGAGCTCAGTATTTAAACTAGAAATAGACCTACTTATCTTATCATGATTAAACGGCTACTCAGCACGGCACAAAAGCTGGGGATTGAGCGATTGCCGTTCAAGAAGCCAGCAGGCGACGATATTGGTCATTTCAGATCAATTCTGGGACCTCAAAATGTTTTTACAGAGGCTGAATACCTGCAGGGCTTCAACCACGATTGGATGAAACAATACGCTGGGAATTCCGGCTTGCTGCTAAAGCCCACCACAACCGAGCAAGTGAGCAAGGTTCTCAAGTACTGTTTTGCCGAAAATATCGCGATTGTCCCCGTAGGAGGCCGCAGTGGCCTTGTGGGAGGATCTCTCCCGGTACACGACGAAGTGCTGCTCAGTCTGGAAAAAATGGCACATGTAGAGTTTGATCAGACCAGCGGTACGCTGATTGCCGAGGCTGGTGCCATCTTGGAGCCTGTGGACCAGTTTTTAGCATCAAAGGGCCACATGTTCCCGCTCGACTTGGGCGCAAAGGGGAGTGCTATGGTTGGAGGCGTAGTTAGCACAAATGCTGGCGGAGTAAGGCTCTTGCGCTATGGCAATTTGCATGGCTCTGTAGTGGGTATCGAGGCGGTCTTGTCCAACGGCCAAATATTCAACGGCCTCAGTACGGTGCGCAAAGACAACAGCGGTTTTGACCTCAAACAACTCTTTATTGGAAGCGAGGGGACGCTGGGTGTTGTTACTAGAGTCTCTGTGCAATGTCCTCCTCTCCCATCGGCAATAAATGTGGCCTTTCTCGGCCTTGAAAGCTATCAGAAAGTGCAAGACTTGTTTCAGATTGCAAAGACACATTTGGGTGAGATATTGGGCTCCTTTGAGGTTATTGACCAGGGGTCTCTCGACATTGTGCGCCAGGCGCGAGCTCTTGTGGAACCAATCTCTCAGCGGCTCCCATTCACAGTGCTTGTAGAAACTCGTGGCTCAGACAATGAGCATGACTCGGAAAAGCTCGACAGGTTTGTTGAATACGCCCTCGATAAGTGTATTATCAGTGACGGGACCATCGCTCAGAATCAAGCTGAGCAGGATAACCTGTGGGCATGGCGCGAGAATATACCGGTAGTATGCGGCGAGCTCGGCGGATTTTACAGTTATGATGTTAGCATCCCGCTGCCTGTGATGTATGATCTAATTGATGCTGTTGATTCACGCCTCCGTGAGGCGGATCTGGTTGGTGACAGTGACAGTGAGCCCATTAGAGCTACTCTGGGATTTGGACATGTCGGCGATGGAAACTTGCATGTGATTATTCCCTGCAGGTTCTATGATGATCGGGTTAACAATGTCTTGGAGCCCTGGATCTTTGAGTGGGTGCAAAAATACCATGGATCCATCTCTGCTGAACACGGGGTTGGTATTCAAAAGCGTGACTATAAAAAATATTCGCGCGACAGTGTTCAAATCGGGGTCATGAAGATGCTCAAAGATCAGTTCGATCCAAAGGGTATTTTGAACCCGTACAAGTATTTTGCCGACAGCGATACTGCTTGGAGACCGTTATAGGATATACTGAGTATGTTTTATTTTGGCTGGGCTGCAAATTCTCGGCATGGATCGCATTTTGATCTCCAAGTGTCTGATCGTGGACAAATTGAGGAGAACTCATTGCCAAGCTGCCTCAAGATATCTCTAGTTTTCATATTTTGAGAATTTTTCTAGACGATTGACACGAACCTCGAGTTTGCAGCAGTAATAAAGCAGAGCACGCAAACAGGGGCAGAGTCTCGATGAGACTTGGGTCCTTGAAATATAGCTGGTACTCAATTTTAGTTAGATGTAAAGTAATGGCTTCTCACCCTCTAGTCGCTCTTCGCACTCTAAAATCACTCGCCCTTTACCTCTCCAAGCCTTAACTTGTAAAATCACTTTACTAGGATCGACCCATGCCGCCAGTTTCGGACATGAGCGCACTTGCTAATACCAAAAAAGATCATCTCAGCCAAGATTAAAGCAATTGCTGTTAGTTTAGCTCCTCGTATCCCGTAAATGCTTCCAACGTCCAACCAGAGCTAAAGTACTCTACGGTGATGAATAGCGGAGATTTATGGTGAAATATTGGGTATTTTAATGTTTAGCTCAGAGACTACTTGGCTAAACTACTAAACTATTCAGGATTCGAAGTTTATGGAGGGTAAGAAATAGATGCTATGATATTGAAGCGTAAAGGCAAACCAATCGGACAATAAATATATAAACTGGAGGTTTATGACTATATATTGGCTGGTATTAGCTTCAATGCCTTTTCCCGATCCCCAGACCAGAGTTTGTTTTTTTTTTTTTTTCCGTTTAATACCTCTCTATGCTATAGAATAGTTCATTAGAGGCT